>WURS02450578.1:0-14223 GCA_011762765.2 Rhinocypha anisoptera
GGGGGAGGGCGCGTGCGTCCGAGGGTTGCGGGTGGGGGGGGGGCGGGGGGGAGAGAGAGTTATATGCTTACTCATTCACCTGAGGGCTTCGATATTTTAAGGAGCGCTATCTGGTGGTGCAGAGGAGCACGAGGGATTCGGGGGAGGGGGGGAGCGAAGGAGGGGAAATGAAAAAGACGGACGTGACACGAAAAACTGATTGATTAACCGCTACAGACGGGGAAGAGTCTTCCTCCTCCATCGCCGCCAACCACCCTTTATATTCCCTTCCTCCGGAGAAAAGACTCACGGGGAAGTTTCCAGGCCTTTGATTAAAGACAGCGATGAACCCCAGTTGCAGTAAAACGACCCCGCTTTTTATTATCCGTCATTAACCTCTAATGCTATTAACGGTAAAATTTGGCATGCCTCGTTAGTAATTGGGAATGTCGTCTGTACGAGGACTGCGAGGGCGGTAGGACAAAATGGGACAAATTTTCTCGCAGTACAAGCAAAGAACTATTAGATGCCGTATTCATTATTCGCGATTACAGTGTGCGCGACTGTAAGTTATAAAATTTAAAAGTTACTACAACACCGCTCTCTTGTCAGGTCGACTCCTCATGTAAATATTTTTTCCACAGACTCATTATTGATTATCATGGGATTTCGGAGTGCAATATTAAAATTAGTTCAAACGACGAAAATATTTTTTTTCCTTCTTAAATTAGGTAGCAAGATATTACAACGAGACAAAAGGAGCTAAAACAAATTGAAGAAAAACAGAAATGAAATTCCTCCGCGCAGTAAAAGGCTCTACCAAAGCGGATAGACTGAGAAACGTAGACATTAGGGAAGGGCTAGGTACTCAATCCGTTGCATAAAAACTGAAAGATTTAAAGAAAATTGGTAAGAACATGTGATGACGGTGCAAAGACAGAGAATCCCAAATAACGCTATGGAATATAATCCGACAGGAGGGAAAAGAATAGGGAGACCGAGGGCCTGATGGTGAAAGCAAAACCGGAACAGGCTATGAAACTTATTCTGGAAGGAATAAGAACTTATTTTTCATTAAATTAACCATAATAAGTTCATTCGAAATGTTTCTTCCTCGGATGACCAAAAAGAGGCCTGGAATCGTCATGTGATATAAATGCAGATTCGGCGGAGAGTTTGATTAAAGGAGGGGTTTGGGAGGAGTCATTTCCTCGAAGGTTAACATTAAGCTCCTATAACCTCCGGGCGTCCAATCAAAGCGAGGACGTCGCTTGCCTTGTTTGATTACATCTCGTCTCTCTATCACCTTAAGGAGTCGAGCATACGGGAAGATCTGTATTGTGCAAAGTTCCTCATCCCGGAAGGCCCGACGTCTTCCAACGTTAGATGAAAGCCACATTGATCGTGGGGAGTATAGTTTATTCATCAAATCGCAAGCTCAAGACAATTGACACCATAACCCCCAAAAACCGTAGCCTGAGTGTATTTGATGAGCACTTCATTAAAATCTGGTTTGATCAAGCAGTACCCGTCATCACAAGGCTAGGGCGTAGGGTGGGCGTTTTGGAGAGCTAATTGAAGACGAACTACGTTCTCAGGGTAATCGGACGTACGATTGTTTCAATTCCGGGAGTCGACTTGCAGAGTGTCAAATTAAGCTAATACTATTACAATTCTCTCTATCCGAAATTTCAAATGAATTGAAAGTAACGTTTCTCTATACGTCCCCATTATATCCACCATAATTCCGGGTATCGATGGAGCGTTTCAAGGGGTGTTTATCGGTCAAAAATTACAAGAGAAACAACTTAAGACGGGTTAGATATGGATAACAAGTTAGTTTTTGCCTAATTTATTTTCGTTGTTTCCTGTAAATTAAAATTGGTCCCGTCACAGAATTAGATTCGGACAATATTTGTGTAATTGAAACATTCTCATTCATAATGAATAAATTTTTTTTCACAGAAATACTATTTAATTGAAAAAATCGCATTTTTTCATTTTTCATAATTTGTGTAGTTTGATATAAATTTTTATATAGGGATGGTAAAAATTTCCATCGCCCAATCCAATTTACAAAAGCCCTTAGGCCATTGTTATATTAAAGTCATTTCTCTGTACTGAATGGTGATTGTCTAATTTGATTTTATAAAAAAATTAATTGAAATGATCCTTAATAGTTTCATTACTATGCAAAGTTCTGCTCATATATGTGTGTGACGGAAGACAATAATGACAGAGTAGCCTAAGAACTATTAAAAGAGACCGGAAACGAATTGCAAGAAACATCTAGACTATTAAAAATTAATAAAAACCAATAAGGCAACAGTATTAGAATAATAATAATCTTATAACAATTAAAATGTTACTTAGGTACATGTTTTTCCAAATTTTACTTTTGATTTTAACTGAGCGTTGATTATAATGGACTATTATGTTTTATTATAAAAATATTTAAATTAGAATGCTCCAACATGAGGCATGCTGATTTATCTAATTTAAAATGCATATGGTGAGTATCAAAAGATTAAATAGAATCTTAAAAAGAACGTAGTAACTAAGAGAATTAACTAGCACGGCTAGTTTACAAATATTTACCTACAAAATACTATATAAATACTATACTATGCTCTAAATCTTAATTCTATACTCTTAATACTATATATTCTCAATCTGCAATCAACTATACTCTAAATACTGCATTTTCTCTTAAAGCTCAATAGCAAAGTAATAAGATCACAGTCGGGTCATAACTAAGCGGTTTTTAATAAAACGGATTTGGTTAACCACAATTTTAAACATTAGGTTTTAATTCTTAAATTGTATCAGCGGCTCTGTACTTTCTCTCACTAGTCGTATGAAGTAATTTTATGTTTAAGAAAAACGGTTTGCTGAAATATTAGATCGTAAAGTTGAACTGGTTATAATAAATACATTCATGTAGTTATTTATCTAAAATACTCACAATGTGATGTTTTACTCTTAGATATCTCTTCCGTTGATCCTGATAATAAAAATAAATATGGCTTTGTGGTTACGTGCAGTGCAACTCCATTTTGACAGCGACTTTTATTTAGAGGATCCGCTGCTAATAGTCTGGAAAGGAATCGAGCGGAAAAGAAATGGAAGTCATCGACGGGCAAAGGGGAGAAGTAACGAGGGAAAGGAATAATTATATTTAGATATGAAATCGATACTGTAGCCATCACATTGATGCCAGCGTATATAACTGCGTAATCAAGTTATGAGGCTTATGATAAATCGATTGGGGGGTTAATTAAACCAGGAAAAATATATGTGGCAGGATGATATCGCTAGTCGTGGCTTGGAATTCACCAGAAAAAATACTGATATCAAGCAAACCCATTCTTTCGATGCATACCCCATTGCGCAACAAAGTCGCGAAATAAATCAGACCTCACTGTTGATTCTGATGATGAATAGGACACCTGTGACCCTCTGGGGGTGGGACTGCTTTCCATTTTTATTTAATGCAGTTTGGAACTCCTGATTCATATTCAATTAATATTTTACCGTTCTGTGGCAGAGGACGTCACGTTCACCACAACTGGCATAAATATAATCAAATTGTTCCTCTGAATTCCTCGTTAACCACCGAGCATAAAAATCTCTGAATTTTATAGAATTCTGGCCTCGAGCGTTAAAATTCAAGAAGCATTCGATGGAGTATTCGCATGCATGAAATGTAATGAAAAAATATTTTTTTAAATCCTCGCCTGCCTTATGATTGAATTTGTTAAAGTTATATTTGATCTATCGTGATGATATTATTTTTAAATCCGTGAGTAATGGATCAATGTGGAAAGAAGCTTGAATATATATAACGAAGGTTCAATTATATAATGCAAGTTACGCATAGAGTTACAAATGCCTTTGAAATGCATCAACCTTCAATCACAGTAACATATTAATCTCTATTCCTCAAAATAAGGCCTCATCTATTTAGTCGTTTAATTACACTGGATGGATCAAACACTTTAATCATTATATCAAGAAACTTAACGTGAAAGAATACCAATATACTTTTCAGTTGGATTTTCTATAGTAGTTAGTGCATATTATAGTATAATCATACTTTATATTATATATTCCCCCTGAATTTAACATGAAAGTCATTAATTTTCCCCCTAGTTATATCCAATGGGCTTTAAATCCCAGAGTTGGTACATGAGATAATATAAAGTGAGATTAGAGGGAAAATAATGAGTATCAATGTCAGAATAATGACAGTTAGAAAGTACATAATCTTGAAAAAGTATTAATTATATGGAAAAACAGCTGCACTAAGGGTCAATCATAAATCTATTTTTCATTGGTAGATCTCTAAAATCAAGAGATATCGGCGTATGAGAATACAGAGAGAAAAATAAATAACTATATCAGAACGGACTGAAGGATGTTTGGATTAAGTTCTCCGAATTATACCTCTCACCTTCCAACCTCTCTAATCCTGCATGTCTCCTAACTACAGCTTCTGTTGGTTTCTTTGCTATTTTAATCACTAGAACACCTTCATTATACTTTATGGAGCTCTTTAATCTCATTGCTATACTCTTCTGAAGCACTATTCTCAACCCTCATTTCCAATAAGGCATCCTGGATCTTATAAACGTCAATCCAACATTACCTATATTTTCCTATCTGAATAATAAAACGTTTAACTTTATTCTACCGACTTTTCCTGTTTAGAGTTTCTAAACTACCACAAATTCGGGGTAACCTTACAGTCTAACTTCTTTTCCTAAACGTTTGATTGCCTTTGACTGATTTAACTTACCGAGTATTCCTCGTTCGTGAATCAAAATGGGGACTTCGAGAAGGATGCATTGCATTCTTCGTCTAGCTTACCGTATCATTCCATTCGAGCCATCATTCGCTGTTAAATTAAATATGTAGGTAATACACCTGAAGTAGAGTGTCACTGTACCGATTGATTTTATTCAAATTCAGGGATACTGCTTCCCCTACTTCGCGAGTGATTTATTACTTACTATTTTGTGGTAGCCTCTCGTCAACTTAAGCTGACGTGATAATAATCTCAGTAAAATATATCTGGGGAACTAAACCATGTGTTTTTCTCGAAACTCTCAAGAGAATTTTGTTGATTTTGGCCAACTTACCAAAGGATTAATTCCAACATCCTTCGGTTACCACCGGTTTAACAGGTTATTCGTCGAGTATACCCGCCTATCTCAAATAAAACCTCTTTGTTTAGAGGTAAACCCACCATAAACAACACGGTGAACACACGGCTTTAACAAGCAACGAAGTTGATAAAAATGACAGAGGATTTAACTTTGAAGGCTGCCTCTGTGAACGAAGGTAATCAGATTCTCTTGTTCTAATCCTTACAACGTGTGGAAATGTCAATCTTAATTTAAAGTGCTGGATTCCACTTTCCAGATAGACCTAGGACTCATTTAATGAAAGAGTTTACCATTCTTCGTTCTTTATGTATATCGTATCGCATTACAACACTAATCACCGAAGCGCTCACATGACGCTAATAAAGATTATAATAATTCTAAAAATATCACAAACTAGGTGAACAAGAATTTCAACTTGATGATGCTCCCGTACTTTGTTCTGACGCCGTAGAGTGAAGCTGGTGTAATTAGCACAAAAAGGAAGGGGAGTTAAGATAACTCTCTGAAGTCATAAGGGTTTCCTTTAGTTTTCTTAGTTTTTCTCATAGCACATTCCAGCCGGCGCCATCATCATTAGAAATTCGTTGGAGGAGAAATAATAAAACCTCGCAAGTATGGCTGAGGAGACAGGAGCGAAAGGACAGGATGGAATTAATGGGAAGTGTAGGGGATGAGCTTATCCCACCGAAATTTCTTATCAATTTACATACTGGAAAGCACATACATTAATTACGATGCGGTGCCACCTTAAAGTAGCAAATATTTAAAAAAACTGTGTATTGATGATTCTGGTGAAGACTCACATGCTATTTCACGTTGCTTAAACCTCATATTGAGTAAATGTGACAATACGTGTAATTTAAGTTGACTAGAGAATTGAACAAAGACCGCGGAAAACCTTATTTTTCAAAACCAAATTAAGGCGAAAGGTCATTGGCACCAGGGAATGAGAGGTAGATACTACGTGCGATATTGGGTTTTTGAAAAATTTAGATTCAAATATTATCACACGATAAGTTGATATGTGACTTGATATATTCATTAATCAATCTGTGAAGCAAAATCATACGTGCGCATTAGGAAAATAATTTTTATTTTGAACAGAAAAGATAATTACTTAGGACAGAAAGTATTCAAAAGAAATAATTTGTTTAGATTACGATTATTTTTTCAAATTATAAACGCTAGACTGAAAGCAACATGGTCGTGTCTACCATCATACCTCTACCCCAATTTAAAAGCGTACTGCACACATCTCGGCCAATACCGACTCGAGCCTCAGTGACATTATTTCGTAGTGATGAGTAGAAAATGAAATACTCTGACTAGGCAACTGACTCCACATGGTTATTGATTACGACCAAGTTTCGTTACAGCTTAACAAGGTGAAGATGTAAGGCCCCCTCCTTGTGCATGCGTATACTTTTATATTGTGGCATTGTCAGTAAACTACCGACTACCTCTTCTTCTTGCAGTACTATCCCACACACATTTCCTTCATTAAGTTTCTTCAAATATTTAATGCGAATTCATCATATCTTCTTCAACATGAATGCTCCCTTTGACATCTTGGACAGCATTTACTTTTGAGGAATAAGAGTACGTACTACATATTTTTCCACTAAGGTTTTTATTTAGGCACAACTAGTTTCGACGCTACGGCGTCATCTTCAGGTTCAAAAAAATTCAGTTTCAAAATCGAAATTCAAAAATTAAAAATCGTAGTGGAGAAGTACAAAGAAAATAATCTCATTTCTCAGAAATGGATTTCCACAGAGTTCTGCTTGAGAATATCGAAGCATTTACTTTTGCTCTTGGCATACTCAATTCTTCCTTTGTCCTTCCTTGTTCTGTACGCTACTTAAACTTTACCTCGTATGAAGTTAAACATATTATAGCTCGCGTTGTATTTCTTTCCGTCGCAAAGAATATTATTCCAATCTTCAATAAATTGTCTTGACTTAAGGATGATTTAACATTAAAATCGTATAAAGATAGAGTTCCAATTAATAATTCAAACCCGTGAGATTTATACATTTACTCCTTGAACTAATGATCAAGAAATTACAACCATTCGCGAGTTGTTGAAATAGAAGAAGGGACTGCTGAGATGAGGCCAAGAGGTATTTTTTTAAACCTACATAAGACTTTTAAACATTAAAAAATTGCAGTTACAATTTCTACGATCTAAAAAATTGAACTCCTCGAAACGTGGATACGTTCAAAATAGGCTCAACAATAATATCAGAATTTGACAATTATGAAGAATATTATTCTCTCTAAAATGTAACTCAATCTCCATCATTAATAAGGTGATGCAGATGATCGATCAGAAAATATAATCTTTCAGATAAAATATATCCCTCATTAAGTATATTTTCGAGCTATTGGAGGATATGCCGATCTGGAAGACATGAATTGAGACAGACGAACTAATTGAAGCGAATACCTACACGCATACAGGGGACCGGAAAATATAGATGTGCACAAGAATAGCAATTTTAATTGGATTTGCTAAACAAGGAAAAGGAAGTTTTCCGTGGAGTAACGTTCCATTGGACAGAACAACACGAGCATATCGGAGAGCGAGAAAACCAGCGGGAATATCGGAGAGCACTCCCGCGCGACTTAGGACTTCACCACCGGAAAGAGGCGACGGGGTTTCGAGTAGGAAGACGTGAGAGAGAGAGAGAGAGAGAGAGGGTGAGAGCGAGCCGTGTTTGCTCGAAGAGACAAAACCCAGGCGAGGATGTAAAGCGTTATAACGTTATCCCTCCCTTCCCTCCCCTCCGCACTCGGACAATTTAAGCTTGCTCTTCCAATGAATTTTTCACTGGATGATGAGGATAATCGTTCAAAACTGGGCGTGTTCATAATATGTATTCTGTGGAAATAAATCAAAGTTAAAACATAGATATTTTGTGTCATTGTAAAATTCCACCAAGTCAAAGCCTCCTCAGTGATTAATAATTTGTGAATTCATTAATTTGTTTATTGATGAGCATTGCAGCATCATTGATTTCCCCTCTCAATATCCTGTCCCTCATGAGAACTCAGAAGGGACTTGTTCCCTCTGCACTATACTTGAGAGATTTAGGCCGGTATTCCTCTTTTGCTCGATTGAGTCACCTATTTGCTGTTCTTCTTCTGGGGCTTCTGCCTTCCTTGTGAAATGTTTTCTTTTCCTGATTCCACCCTCCAAATTTGTCCTAGTTTCACTCACCAATGGAAGGCAGCTCTTTTGTGATGGATGTCTTCGTCCTTTTTTCCTCATCTGGGGGTACTCATTCACCAACACCAAAGTTTAGGGCAGCAATATGACGTCCTTAGTCTCAACACATTCTTAACAGGGGTCAGCCTTGCAAAAAGATGGAGAGGTTCAACAAGATGCTTTTTGGTAGCTTGTGATATTGCCCAATTCTGCCATATCTTAATTTTGTAAGAAACTTATAAACAATTTGTCAATTCCACAGGAGTTTTATTTTTGCCACCTGAGTTTCAATGTGACAATGATCCTTTGAGATCGACTCTTTGACATTGCCCTGAAGCACTAGCATTAAATTTCTGTAGTAAGTGTTCTGGAGAATGGTGAGTGGATAATGTACGTATATGGTGCATTCCATATTAGTTTGACGTAGTCCAAGGAATTTAAAGTTCAACAATATTTGAAGATTAATTGCTTGGGCATCAGAGCTTCAAGTTCAGTAAATCTCTCCCCAGTAGAGTAATGCTTCAGAAGTTGATAGTATGCATGGCATCCAGAAGGATATATATATTGTTCATCAATATTATTTTTACATTGCATAGAATGTGTAGCAAGAATGGTTAAAACTCAAAACAGTAAAGCCTGAATTACTAAACTTGTCAATTCTCTGATCTCCTCCTGAGTAGAGGATCAACATCAATGTTAATTTACACTTGATTTATCAGAGACAGTTGCAGTACCAAAATGCTACCACTTGAGTGTATTTTTTAGTCGTTGACAATACTTATGGAATGTTTTTACAGGCATTTTAGTGCAATCTTGTATTGCATTCTGGTGACTCAGTAGCACAATTATTTCCAGGTGCAGCAGCCATCAGAGAGGCGTCATCAGGATTTTCTCTTAGCAAGGCACAGACTGAAACCAAAGCTTTGCTGAAAGAAATTGTGAAGAGAAAAAAAGCTGAGGGGGATAATGATCCTGTAATAATAAATAATGAAAAAGGTAATTTTTACAACTATGGTCCCTATATATTCCAAGCATCCTAACATACAATATGAAACCAATTATTCAGTTTACAGTTATTTAGTTTATTTGAGTAGGGAGATTGGCAATTTTTCCTTGTGGGTAGTAAGCTAGTGTGAATGATCATGGATGCTCATAATTGCAATTGATAAAAATAACAAAGTTCATGACATTTGTGCATGCATTGAGTTCCTCTTACATCCCTATTATGATAATAAATCAGCGATAGTTTCAGGATTAACTCTGTGAAATTCTTTAATCTTGAAGTTCAAAGTTTGTGTCTCATTTAAACTTTCATCTTGAATTTAAAAATACACTGCAATTTCATAAATTTTATGATAAGTTAAAAGGATAAAATTAAATTCAAGATGATAATAAATGGCTGTTGTGTACTTCAAAACTTGTTATTCATATTTTTATATGTATTAATTAGTTTTTAATTTGGAACAGGCTGCTTCTAGCCATTATTTGATCTGAGTGGTATACAGTAGAAGTCCGCTATAATGAGAGCTGATAAATGATGAAAAATCTCTCGTTATAACCGACGGTCATTTAAATTCACCTCTTTCTGCATTTATAACGGCACCAAAAGTGGGCGAAAATGATCCTTGAAGTAGTTGTATCAATCCATCCGCAAATGCATTGAAAATAGATCATTTCATTAAAAAGATTTTAAAATATCGTCACCAAAAGTCATGCACTTGTAACTAATGTACATCACGAATCGGCAGTATCTTTGGCAACGTTTCGTGAACAATCATAGATAAGGTATGGCCTGCAGATAACAATTAAGATTCCATAAATAAGAGGAGGGTCAAGAGATTGGGCAGCCTGCTAAGGGCAACACAGACAAATGGGCTTTTCCTGCATTGTCTACAAGTCTAGCTCGTAGCTCCATATGCTCTTTTGTTCCGATCGGCTATAAGGACGAAATAGCACCGGGAAATGACAGACTGGAGCATAGATTCCAAGATAAGTTGTTCAGTTATTCCCCAGGAAAGTCTGTGGCATAAAACCACAAAGTTTTCTCTCGTAAAATCTCCACAAAGTCTTGTGAAGTTATTCATTACAATGTAGATTCGCGAGGCATGACAATGTAATGCGTGTTCCTATCCTGTGATGTACGCAACCCGAACATCGACCACTGCAAAATCTACTCGCTATAGCAATAGCGCAGATATGAACACTCGTAATAACCGGCTGATCTCCCTATGTTTTAACACGTGGACCAACCAAAGCAAATCGATCACTTGCTATAGCGATACCCTCGTTATAAGTCATACTAGCAGTAGAGGACTTTACTGTATTTTTATTTCCACATACTTATAGTTAAGAATCAGTACAGGAGAACATTTTATACTCTGACATTTAATTTGGAACATCTGTTTTCTTAGGGCAGGCTGTCTTTAGCGACTGATATCTTTCACAAACCGTTTCCATAACAACTCTACACATATGATCTTGTTCATCACTTTGACCTCAAATTAACCTTTTTCAAGTCCATTATATCTCTTGTGTCTATATTCATTATGCGGTTGGTCTGACAGACACACACACACAGACAGTGACTCTGTGTGTCAACCCAGCACACTTGATTAAATCATTACATGCTGCTATCATGCCCATACCCCATACATTCCTGAATTGTTGAATTAAATATTTCTTTTGTCAAAAGTTGCACTTTTAATTGAATCACTTTACTTTATTTCATGAAGTCAGGCCTTCTTCTTTATAATAGAAAATGCACTGAAATTTAAGTGTTTTCTTTTGAATTATCTAAGAAATTGTCACTGAAATCAACACCTTGACACCTATCTATGATTAAACTGAGGATGTTGACAGATAAATTGAAAAGAATTGTGTGGTAGGGCATGGGGGATTATTTGATATTAGAACTTTTATTGTTAAATGTTGGTTACTTTTGCTTCATTTGAAAAGAATTTTATTCTTTTTATGGATAGTTTTGTAAATTTCTAAATATCGTAGTGATTCTCATGTCCTGCATCAAGAGTAAATCCCATAATCCATTTTAGAAATTCCTTCACAGAAACAAATTAAAATGTTTCATTCATTTTAATAACAGGAAACAGTTTTATTCTTTTTCAGGCTTATTTTTTTTAGATTTTCTTTTTTTTTAGCTAATGCATATATTTTTTTAGGATCCAACTCCAATAAGAAGAAAAATATTGCTTCTGATAGTCCTGGTGAGAGCGAGAAGGCATCTCCTTCCACAAGAGCTGTGGATATGCCAAAAGCTGCCAACAGTATCAGAAATAACAATGTCAGGAACTCTAAAACTCCCGAATTGGAGTCCCTTAAAAGACCTAAGTCGCCACAGGATGCTGACTCTCCTAAAAAGAAAGTTAAGAATTTGGATCCAACTAAATTCAGAAAGAAGCCCTTCAACAAGTTAATGGACAATGTCGTTTTTGTGATAAGTGGTTTCCAGAATCCTCAAAGAGGGGACATACGTGCCAAAGCCTTGGAAATGGGAGCAAAGTATAAACCAGACTGGAATGATTCATGTACCCACTTGGTGTAGGTATATCATTACTCTTCTCGGTTGTTCTGCATGCATGTCAATTTTGTTAGCATATCAATAAACATAGAACATGAAAGAAAGTAGGTCAAACACAATCTAATGTACAATAGTAGTCAAGTGTACATTAGTAGTAATCAAGCAGCTGTGATATCTAATGTGAGTGGCTTGATCATTTATTAATATGTAGCATCACGATGACAATGCAAGTGACAAAGGCGACGTGCGTAACAATGTCAATTATGTGTATTAGGTCATTCTCCTCAGGGATTTCTTTTCTCCTTCCATGATTGTACTTTTTTTAAACCTTTCCTGCCGAACGACGGGCATAAAAGGTGTTCAGAATCATCCCCCCTTTGCGAACGATCTTTATTTTTTTGTCATTTTTGCTTTTCTATTGCCGCACACTCATATGCAAGGACTGTATACCAGTTTAGGACTCCGGCACGAAAGAGTCAATGCATGCCAACTGAGATACCATGGTGGGTAGCGGGCTTTTTTTTTAAGTTGGTGTGGAAAATGCACTTGCCCACTCCCAGGGAAGGTGTCCCTGGGGAGTGTGGGACTCGGCTTCAGGTTTCAGCTCGGCTCCTACTCACTAAAAACTGCAAGAGTTTTTTCCATGACTTGAAGAGGTGCGAAATGACCATAGCCGTCGAAGCACCCTGTAAAACAAACCTACTATATTACTTTTTTAATGCCTATGATAAATCTACTGCTTAACCTGATACCTTTTATCCTTAACATATTCTAATTTTTAACCCTCCTTCTATGTATTACACAATCACTGTCATCTATATTTTTCACCACAATTCTATATTGGCTTCATGTTCACTAATCTTCCACTGTGTAGACTGAACCCCATAATCACTTCCAAACCACTGTATTAGACTTTTTTGGCAACATTAAATGTGATTTCTTATAAGATGTTTTAATATTATCTAAAGAATAAGGTTATTTGTTAAATCACAAAGTTTGAGTAATTTTTATAACCTTTTTGGTTTGATTAGAATTTTTCAATGATCCCTTGAGGTTCGAATTATCCATGTTCCACTGTATTAACATCAAGTTTGACCATGATCTAATCATTGGTAGATTAATTCATATGGTCCAGTAAATTTATCACTGGCTTGATTAGTGATGTTTTTTGTCCCTTTTCTAGGTGTGCTTTTCCTAATACTCCAAAATTTATGCAAGTCCTTGGAAGAGGTCATATTGTAAACTGTCGTTGGATTGAGGATAGCCACAGCCAGAGACGGAGACTTCCATGGCGAAGGTAATTCATGCATTTCACTCACTTCAATGGTTTTTATTTTGTATCCCACTATATTTTCTGACCTCGGGTTGCAATATTTCAGGTATGCCATGGCTAAGCATGAGAAAGGGAAAGAGGAGAGCGAGGAAGAAATTCTCGAAGATAAAGGAGAGGAAAGTATGTTCACTTGGTCCATTTAAAATATTTTTATTTTTAATAATTTTCCCCGAATCAGGCATGATGTGGTGGAAGAGATTCATACTGAGAATAAAAAAGTGGAAAAGTGCTGTTTTTATTCTCAGTATTTTTATTTTTACCCATTTCTCTCTCCTGTTATTACTATCCGGCAGTTGGACATTCAAGATTCCCTTTATCAATGTAAATAACAACTTTGTTAGCAATCTCTGAGGAAATGGTGTTCACTTAGTCGGACATAAGTATAAACCAAGGGGTCCCCAAAGTTTCTATCCCGTCGAACCCTACATAGAATATTGGCCTTCTTGTCGACCCCTGGATTAAGAATTTAATAAAAAAGTTAAATTATTTTTTTTTTTGCATTTCTGATGTTCAGCAATAAGGAGACCTGCATAACAACAACAAAAGAATTTATAGTCCCCATTATCTTATAAAATCCACCCAATAACATTAACACACAAAGAAAGTATTATCCACTTTTATAATAATCTTAAAAAAATAATAGCAAAATTATGGACAGATGGAAATTTGCCTCTAATTCTTAAACTGCGAATGTCACAATATGTAAAATACACAATTATCTCTGAAAATATAACATAAATTATATTGGATGAGAAAAATGTCTTACTGTCAATTTGCAGCTACTACTGAATCCCTTAAAAATATGTTAACATACATTTTAATATTATTATTTATAATTTTCACCGAATCACGTGTGATGTAGTGGAAGTGATTCATACTGAGAGTAAAAAACCGGCACTTTTCCACAGAAAAATAAAACTTTATTGTACGACGTATATTTCAGCTTACTGAGCTATCATCAGGTACAAAGATGGGAACATGAAAATATACGGAATTT
>WURS02450589.1:0-14223 GCA_011762765.2 Rhinocypha anisoptera
GTATCAGATGGGACAGATTGGGGCAATGGAGCGCGCCTGCTATGCTTCATGCTTCCATCTCCCGGCGGTTTTGCCATTACGCCCATGCCGCTCCTCTTTTCAGCATTCACTGCTTATTCTCATCAGCCGGGCCGGGAAGGAGAGAGAGATGGACAGATTGGAAAAAAATAACCTACTACCAAACCATAACCTCGCAGCAAACACACACACACACAGCCCACAAGATCACGAACATATGCACGTCATGGGCACTATACAGGTCCCGCCGTCAACCATACCCCCTCCTCTATGCCTTCCTCTCCTCTCCATCCCCCTCCCGCTCTGACGACTTCTCCTCTTATGCTTCATTTTGACACACACGGTTGAGTCCTCGGATATATTTGGAAACATTTATCACGTCGAGTTTTACATGCGTGCACCCATCCGTCCCGGATCTCTCGATTACATACTTCAATGATTGAATGGGAGGTGGAGGGACTCGGGCATTTGGATCGGTAATGTTTAGGAATATGATCCATCATCGCCGCTCTCACTTATGTGCGGACTCTGGACGCGAGTTTGAGAGAATAAATATCTGCAGTAAAATGATAGTGGTTCTCGGAGTAGGGTGCGGCTTTAATATTTTCGGAGCCATTTAAGGAGGTGCTGCTTGCGCAAAACAATTTCAAACATGCCTTGACCCATTTAATTTCGTCGTTTTTTGGTCAGCCATTGTGGCCGACGTATTGTTGTATATTTTTGGTAACTTTTATGGCCATATAACCTGTGACATTCTTTCGTTTTACCACTATTTGCTGATGTTATCCCACTCATTGGATGGCCCTCTACTTTCCACGTATCTATAAAAATTATATTGAATATCTATCTACTGGGTGCTGTGGCAATGGATTGTTAGCATTAAATTCGAATAAACTATTACGGTTGTTTTCTCTTGAATGCGCATGAATTTGCATTCTCATATGAACTCTTAACACCTCTAACAGGGGTTTTCAGCTATCTTGCAATCTTCCGGCTTGTATTTTCAAATTGATCAGTAACGTACGCTGAAGGAAGTGGTAAAAGGTGAAAGCCACTACTATAGTAGCAAAGAGTTATGCTAGTATATTATTTTATGCCATTATCAAATTATTCAATCAGTAGAGATTATTTTTAGTTTAAAATTATAAAAAGCTAACTAGTGACAATGTAAAAAGTTAAATAGCACATCCAATGGGTTACAGAAATCACCTCTGCCTATCGAAACACATTAAACCAACCACCACTAAAAGGAGGGATCACACGAGACAGGGAAATTTTTGAGTTTATTAATCATTCGTGCATCAGCGAATTTCGGGTTAGCCTGGTCAGTACTGTGCCTGTTAGCAAATTTAAAGGTCACGACCTCGAATTTCTCTCTGGGCATGGACGTTGCGGTATAATAGCCCTAATTAAGGTGTAGTTACGTTAAAGAATGACCTCAGCCGTGACGTAGTAAATTAAACGAGCGAAATTCTTTCTAATAATGGCATTAAGGAATTTTTGAAATTTCGCCATGGAATTTAAGTCGGCATATCAGCTATAGCGGCGCAATATTATCCCCTGTGAGTTTTTGTAATAGTGCTGCCTTTAAACAGGGCTTGGTTATATAATGGCATTTTTATCTGTAATTTCTTTTAAAAAATTGAATTAAAGGGTGCAAATTTCTCCGCATACGTAGAGGTAATGAATGACCCAAAACAATAATATTTTATTCATTTTAGCTCCCTGCAAAGTCATTCTAGAATCTGGGAGAAAAGAAGGAAATTATCGTTTGAACCGGAGAATAAACTTTGATAACATTAATAAATTTAATTTTGGAACCGAAAATGAAGAGACAACCATTGATTCACAAAACTACCGGAATATGTACATTTGTTGAGTTTAGCGTGAAAAAATTTGTTAATACTTAGAACTGTCATTTCACTGAGGCTAACTCAATTAATATTATAATTGAGTTTTCATTATAAATTAATATAATTATAAAACTAATATTATAATCAAAGTATTGAGCTTGCAAATATCGAATATAAGACATTGGAATCAATCTCAAATTGCTATTAAAGTACGAATATTATGAGTTTTTATAACAGTTATGAGTATATAATTATCATATTTTTGAAACGTAAATATTTCAGACATTTTCGGTGAGGTAATTCGTATTTTGATAAAATTATCGCGATTTTAGTTCCTACTAAAATCCAATAATTAATTTCCCAGTTTCCCAGCTTCCAACGCGTGTTTTCCATATTTTATTTGAGTTTTTTTTTTGCTGTCACTATTCTTCACTCAAACCAGTTGACTTCCAATATTTAAGAAAATTCCAAAAGAGTATTCCCGATATTTCCGACGAAACTCACGCACACACACACACACTGTCACTATTGGTTCTTCCACTCCCTGTGCGTGCAAACATCATATTGTGACTCTTCCCAAGATTTTTTAAATGCCATTTCAAAAAAAATTCACACGTTGTTTATTTGGGGAGTTCACGTAAGAAAGTTCCATCCCATCGTGATCGCATCGCACGCATTCACTAGAACGTGAATCTCCGAATGCGATTATCTCTACGTCTACGTAATATCCTGCATAAGTCACCGCAAGGGTGTGTGGCAGGGGGTGAGCGAACCATCGCCAGACATGCATTCCCACTTTGGATACATTACTCATGCAGAGAAACTATTTTATTTTTTGTTTCAATGACAAAATAAAATACATGTCATACGGGAACAAAATCAATTGACATTTAAATTTTTAAAACATGTAAGATAATATGAATATATAATACACTATGCTATGCTAACTATTATTTCCTATCTTGTGGTCATATTGATTTTGGTCTCTAATTGTGCGTGGAAAAAAAAAGACAATTTATATCTTTATGTTCGACAGTCTATCCCTCCGATTTTATGTACGTAATTTGATCTACAGTAGTATGTCGAGGCTTGTATTATAACTTCCGTCTGATTTTATGCACATGATTTGATCTGTCATAGTATGTCGGGGCTTGTAACTTTATATAGCTTTATCCTTCCATCGCCTTACCCCAACAACGTCCGGAATTGAAAGGATGTTTCACTGCCCTCGAAGATATGTTGTCTACACACAGATTTCCATTAGGCGGCAGTCCACAGCGTTACTAAATACCACATTGTAAACTATTCCCAATACTTCACAGAAAATATGCACTTCTTCAGCATTTGGAAGGCATTTGGAAAGAACATATCCTTTAAGGCGCATCTTTGGTTAAGCGTTCCATATTTGAGAGTTCAGTACGTAAATCAGTACGAGTAGAAACTTTACCGGACTCACGAAAAAGAACTGTCGACCCTCTTTTAGCTCCCCACCCCATAAAACGCTCTGAAAATCGGGTTAAATTCTTAAAACTGCCTCGTGCGCACATATAATAAGGCCTTTCCGGGCCATTGTTATTACTAGTCGCCTACTTCGATGCAAATCGTAGCACCTTGGAGTCGTCCCATCATTTTGATCTAGTCGTTCAATGAAGGGGGTCTCGTTATCCCTGCACGTCCCATCAGATATGTTGCTGCGGTGAGGTTAAAAAGTTATCTTCGTGAAAGAAATTGTACATTCATTGTTTATTTTAGATAAACATCTTTAAAATGCGCTCAGTGATTTTCTGGTAGAGTATTATTCTTTTTGGAATGTTTTTTTTAATGAATAAGAAAGCGCGACTTGTTTTTTCAGTATATATTCTATAAAAAAGAATCATGAAACCTAGGTCACTTGACACATGTGCCAAAATTTCGTTTCGGAGTGTCCAACCGGGAATGAAGCAGGGATGTGTACTGCGAGAGAAATTTTCGAAAAAGAACGTCATTGCATTATTTTTATAAAATATAACATTATTGTATTCAATTATTGAAGACTTTACTTTGTGACATAAAAAATTAGAAGGTTTTAAAATCGGGGATTCCAGTAGAGTAGAACTTCAATACAGCTGGAAAAGAGATTTGGCGCATTTCTTGTTTGTACTGCGGCGTCTTTCACCTGCAAAAAATTAAAAGGTGTACGTAGCACCCTTAATTGGACAAGTTTCAATTTAGTAATGCTGCCACTGACCAAATGCCGGCGTCGGTGGCGGCGGGGGTAACAACGTCCTCGTCTGCCAACCCGGAGGTCGCGGGTTCGAATCCCGACTAGCTGGATTTTTCAATCTCCACCTAGGGCATGGATGTGTGTTTCGCCGTTGTTACTTAAAAAAAAAATGTTATGGTGCGCACTTTAAATTGGCCTCTTAGTGCTGTATGTGGGCGATTGGAAAAAAAAAAATGTTTTTTGCCATCACCTTTCAGACTGCCGGCGTCGTTAAGACTTTTGGGGTCGGAGACGTCGTCGCTGCGCACCTCTTCGATAATCGCTGCTGCGCGATAGAGTTCGATGTCGCGATGTCACCATCATGCTCCATTTTTTTAGTGCAAAAAGGAATTATCCGATAATAATTACAGTGAATTTATCATAAAAATAAAGTTGTAAAATATGTATAGATATGTTCAGTAAAAATCAGTTAATTAGTTCATTCATCACATCTTTTTAAATAATTAATTTGCGATAGCAGGCAATACTAAAATCATTCTCGGCTGATACATCTAGTGAAATCCTCCTCCTTTTCAGTTCTTTTATGCCTTCAGCCTATTCATTCCTCGGGTGCTTTCTCTTCTTTCCAGCTCGTAGAATTTGTAGTTCTTCTTATAGCGATTCGGGATTCGAGTCTTCGAAAAAACTTCACCTTCAACAATTTCCGAGTACGCATGTATGGTTAACTGGATATTTTCCGTGTTGAGATTGTGCCATGTTAATTCGCGCAGCAAGCAAAAAACTTTTCCCGATGCGCTCCTGGTGCTCCCGCTCCCTAAAAGAGCTTCCTTTGCCTCCGCCATCTACAAATATTCTTGTGCCTCCTTCGTTACTCTGCTCGATAACACGAAGTTATTCTTCCGGATTTTTTTTGGTTTAAAAGTTGAAATGTAAAATCATTGCCCTGGAAAGGGTAAGGAGGGAGAGATACCAGAAGGGTTGGAGAAATGGGTCGGGGTGTTTGCGAGTGGTGCATATTTAAAAATAATACGATTTGTATTTTGTCCCATCAAGGAACTAGTCATAATCACTCAGTAATCATCATCATCCGAAAGGTGAATATTATCATATACGTCATTTTCAGAGTTAGATTTATGTATGAAAAAACAATCGGGCATTCGAACACACACTAGGTAGCCATATAATTACGTAGCCTTCGGTTACTTTTCATTGGTGTTATTGCGAGTCGCCAGCTTAGCCGGAGGTTAGGTAGCAGGCTAGCGTAACTGGAGATGGTGCAACCGGGAGTCTGGAACTCCTAAAAAAGACACACTCAAATGGGGTACAAAAGGTCTTTTACTCAAACCCTGTGATAATGCAAAATTAAATTTTGTTATTTATATTTGTTCTTTGTCATACGCAATTTGTATTTTATATTAATGTATGCCCTATGATATTTATTTTTAAACATATTATATTTAAAGCTGTAATTAAAAGGCGATTCACAGAACCAGATGGCTCTAGAAAAAATAAAATTTATCGATCACTCTCTTTTTCTCTCTCTACATATATCGTTCTCAATTCCTTTCTCTTTCTTAAATTTCATGTTTTTTTCTTTCCCTCCCTTACATCCCAGTAAATAATACTATAAGTTCAAAGGTTCCCAAAATCATTTTCAATGCAGACACTTTGATTTTGCACAATTTAGGTAGTGTACAGTCTAAATAATGAGATTAGTTGAAGATGCGGGCAATAGCTGTTTTGCAGGTTGGGAGTCAGACCTCTTCCTTTTCTCAGAAAGGGACTTTAGTGAGTTCTCCGACGGAGGCTGCATGAAGACTGACGTCCGACGAATGAAAGATGAGACTTTAAGAGGATGCGGGGGGTAAGGAGGAGGGGGGCGAGCATTCGTGAGAGGCACAAGGATCGACTTCGGATTTCAGACGATAATACTGAAACCACTGGGAGAGCGCGTCCGCATTTCTTAGAGCGAAAATGCTACTGCGTAATTTGTGACATGGATTGAGACAGGAAAAGAACATTTATTGGACGCGACGCAAGTCTACCTTTAAAATGTATCCCTTTTCGTTGTAATCGGAAATAGTGGTGATATTAAGATTAGTTATTTCTTCAGAGTCGAGCCAACGAAAATTTGCGTAAGGTAGAGGTCGCGACAGGGCCCACCCATATAATTTGTTCGCATCCAGGTATATTAGATACTGCGTCTTCAAATTTTCCCTGTAATCGTTCAAATATTTATTATTAGATTAGCAGTATCGTTTACTGCATTGTGATATTCCGCCTCCGATCCCATTTTCGGCCATCAAAATGACGTCATAGTCTGTAAGAAGTTCCAATTCCATTTTTGTGTGTTGTAACATCACATTAATGCTAACCTCAGGGCGGTGAATTTTCGGGATGTGTCTAGCTTGTAGCTTTTAATACATTCATCTGTAAAATTTTAGAATACGTCTGCTAGGAGCATCATATCACTTTTTATGTAGACGTCGCTATATTCTCCGATTGTCTTGTGTTCTAATAATTCCCAAACTTTTTATTATACTCGTAATCTTCATCTATGATTTCTTCATTCTTTAATCTGTTGTAAAACTCTTTCTTTGGTTGTAATTGTTTTTCGCTTAGTTTTTCCTAATCTATGTAGTCGTAGGAATACACCCCCTTGTGTCTAATGATGTTTGAAAGTTTTCAAAAAACTTACTGTGTCTGACGAAATTTATCCTCAGGCAAATTATCAACAAGGGTGGATATCGTTTAAGCTATGAATCTGAATGTTTCTATGAATCGTATTGAAAAATTGTCAGCGATCGATCTTTCAGAATGTAATGTCTTCTCCTCGGAATAAGGAATCAGGTCAATTTTTTTCTCATCATAACCGAGCTGAGTGACAACGAAATGATATTCATATCCAGATAGATGTGTATGATTACCGAGAGAAAATTCGGCATTCGAGACTGTAAATTGCAAAAGGAATGCGCTGGTCCTCTTTAAATTTCCCCGTTCCCTGTGACAGTGATCTTCTAACTCTATCGTCCTATAAATTCTCATTCCAAACGTGAACGAGGGTCGGCATAGGCGAAGCAGTCTTCCTCTTCCGGTGTTAAGGGAATCATCGGCCTATTGTTTTTCTTTTAATATTTAATATTTTCTCCGCTTCCGTTTTCATAAGAGAAATGAATAGTTTTACCAGATTTTGTCCTCATTACAAGGTGAGTTCCTCAACTCTATCGGGGCCAACGATTACATAACAGAAACTGAAAGGTTTTTGCTTCTGACATGCTTGAGTGTATGCCTGATTTGGATTTTGGCTACAATTGCCTACTTTAAGAAGCACGCTTTCAAAATCTGCATAGTCTACGTAGGGAATATGGAAGGTTGTACCCACTTTAGTGAATTTTAGCACCTTATCTTCCTCTGTAGGTAGTACTATTTTAGATGGTGTTATTACAGCATTGCATTTTATGTTCCTCTAATTTACATTTATCGTGATAGTGTGTGACACAGCGATTACCGATATATATCCGATTTGTATTTCAAGTTTTATTATTATGTACTAGTTTTTCTAAATTCTTTATCCAACAATAATGTTCCGTCTGCTCACTTGTTACATACAACAATTCACGGAGGTCATTAAGTTTATCCTCGACTATTTTCAGGGGTTATACGTCATTTTTATCAGTAAAACCAAACTTGTTTATTAAAATTCTATTTACACGTTCGAATGTACGAATGTCCTTTAAATCTACTGGATATTTTACAGAAACCCAGACATAGCCGTTTCAAAATTCTCTCGTATTAAAATTGGATGCTCTTTGCGGCTTATTCCCAATGTTCTTCGCCCATATCGTTGATTTGAAACTGAAATGATTATTATTTCTTACGTCTATGACGGACTTAGTGTTTTTTTTTGTTGGGAGTTCCATGTAAGTTGAGCCTCGAAAAGATGTGTACTTGTTAATTCTCAATTCTAGTCCAGTAATTTCAGATATACTCCACCCGGAACTCTTTGCTTGAAATTCGGACTTTTCCCTCATTAGTTTTGAAAAGGCTTCGTTCACGATTGCTAACAGATCGTCTGCCCCGAGCACACGTCTGTTTCTCGTCTTGAGTGTAGTTTCCATTTATTCTCTCTCTCCTTTTAGAAATTTACAAATTAATACAAGTTTAAACTTAATAATGTCGTTCGATATTACTTGTTCCCCCAGTTTACCGATCAATTCATTTTTGACATCATAGAGAAAAGAATTGATATCACTACCTCCATCCTCCACCTCTGGAGTTATTCACAATGTTATCAATCTAGATCCAATCGCAGATTAAATTCAGTGAAAACTTCTGCCTAACTGGATAGTTGCATTTCGACGGTGTCCCCTACGGCTTTCGTAGCTTATTGTCTCGTCCACTTTATAGTGTTCTTAGCAGCATGGACAGAATAGTCTACCCTTAAACTCGTCTAGCACGTCTCTCATAGCTCTATATGTCTCAATGTCATCGGTTGTAACATCTTCGAATATAATTTGTCTGTTTATATTATCGAATGCCTGTTCAATATTTCTAATGTATTGAATCAACCTCCTGTAAATTAGTTGAGTGTCTCTGTAATGGATGTCATGGTTTAGGTTGTGAAAAATGAGTTTTTATTATTCGAGATCTGAAGAGAATCATTGAGAGAAACTCGCAATTAGACACAGAAAAAGGGGTCTTCCACATCTTCGCAACCTACATCATCTACTACAAAACCTTTTCAGTACAATAGAGCGCCTTCTCCGTTAATTGTATTTAGACGTATTAAATTGTTTATCTCGGACTTTCCAAAATCTCTATATTGCCGAATAATTTCATCGACAATTTTCTGCATATGGTATTTTTCCGTGAATTTATATTCCAGTTTACTATACTAGTCATCGGACCTATTCCAAGCATGTTTGAGAATATTGTTTGTAATTGCACTTAAACAAACATCGAATAGAGAACGCATTATACTTGTGTTGGCGTCTGTTGACTGTCGCACTCACTGTTTTTTGTTGAGGTTTTCGTGGCGGTTCTCCGTGATTCGGGATGCATTACACGGGTTAGGTGCTCGCACAATTCGATGGTTCGGGTGCTATCTCGATGGTCCAAACTGCAAACAATAAGGTAATTTTTACACATTTGATATGTGTAAATGTTAAAAAATGAATTTCCGTATAGGAGATTTTTTATTAATATACTCACATTTTTTTGGAAAAGTCCCAATGCTGATTCTCGCCTGAGAGAGCTCATAGAGTGTGCGAGTGCTCTCGTTGACTTCCAAACTGAAAATGCGAATATTCCTTTCACAATCTCTTTATGAATATCAGGGGAGGGGAGAAGTTGTACTTTTGTTTTGAGCATTTACCTTACCTAGTTAAACTCATACAAATGCACCTAGCGACTTATAAGTGAAAAATTAAAATCTTCCGCTCTCTATTCTAGTTCACAGGCAAAAAATTGTAAATTTGACGTGTCCATCTAATGTGGATTTGGGAATTTGGAAACTTTTATTCAAAAACTTTTTTTACTTCAAATAACCGCGTCATATACGAAAATACCCGAAATTTTTGGGGTTGGCCCACCCCAACTAGCTCATTACATCCAGAATTGTAAACAAAGGAACTTTTCTATTTGAGGTTTTTCTTTGTGACTCCAAATAATCGACTTATAAGCGGTAACAAAAAAATCTGTCGCCCCTGACTCTTGTTTACACGCAAAATATTGTACATTTGACGTGTCCATTTGATGCGGAAATGGTCATTTGGAATCTTTAATTCAAAAATTTTTTTGTCCTGACACTAAATAATCGAGTTATATGCGAAAATACCCGAAATTTTTGGGGTTGTCCCACCCCCGACTAACTCATTACACCCATAATTATAAACTTAACAACTTTTAAAATTTAAACTATATTTATATTATTTCAAATAAGCGAGCTATGAGCGGAATCATCCGAAATTTCCTGAGAAATGGCCCACCCCGGGTCAACGAAGCGATGTAGACGAAATATGACACCGGGAAAACATTCCATACGTTCGTATGAATTGCCCGCACCCCCTTCCCTTGACTCATATATGGGTCCTGGGGGGTCCTGGAGGGTCCAAGGGGATACCCTGTAAAGGGTTCGTACCCTTACCATTAAGGGTACATTTCAGGATTCCACCTGAATTCCGAGGTGGAACATGTTACGAGAGAATTAATCCGAAGTTATAGTAAAAAAGTCCAAAAACATATTTTAGGCCATTCGGGAATACTCACCCTCCACTGGATCAGATGTATCCATGTTGATATCAGCGGAAAAGCTATATGTTTAGGGGGGCCCTTTTGGCGACGAGTGGCGATTTTAGCTTGGGACGTGTCGCCTTATCGCGAGAAAGGGGCGTGGTTGGTGGGAGTGATGCATTGAGAGGGAGTAATGTGAAAGGTTGATCGGATACGGATGCAATCGACGCATCCTTCTAGACGCTTCCAGAGGTGGAAACGTTAGTGTCGTGAGGAGAAATATCGTAGTGGGGATTTAATGTCAAAGGTTGAACGGATGTTGATGCAATCGCTCCGTTACCTCTGGAAGTTACTAGAATATTCTAGAATGTCCTAGAAAATAATACAGCGCTCGTCACTCTTGAGCGGGGTGTTTGAAATGATACAAATACATACAATCGTCTTTTGTGGGCTTATTTTAAATCCTAGCAAAAAAGTAGAATGGACTTTTTGTATGGAATATTTTACCGTCTTTTACATGATACCGTCCGTTTTTAGCTGAGTCTGTAAGTAAGCGAGGTAACTGCATACTTTTGCAAAGATTTTGTTTTAAAAATCTTGAGGCTACTAGTCGTCGACTAGCATACGTAAACGAGTAAGAAAAATGCAGCACGTGGTGTTGCGTCAGAAAAACTTGAAGTTGTTTACCTCCGGTTGGGGGGGTGGGGTCGGAATGTGATTAATTACGCATTGGACCTTGGTCCAGAATAGACATTCCACTCTTACTCCCATCTCAATTTACACACTCACACCCCCTTCCCCTCCCCCCTCTCTCTTTCCTCCTCCTCCTCTCGCTCACGCCTCCACCCGCCTCTCCCTTCTTTCCCTTTTCCCTTCACCACTTCTCCACTCCAAAAAAATTAAATAGTTAACAAATTTAAAAATTAGATATCTCAATTACAGTCGAGGTGGAAGAAATCATCTCTAAGAGAAAGGATTTTTTTTCGCCCACAATCTGGAGTGCCTGAAGGGAAATCGTTCCCATGGGGGATTGCTACAGTATATCTCTCCGGAGTATAAACGCCGCATGCGAATCTGGTTGGATCTATCACTCTCGTTTTAGACTTCTCAAATGCAAGCGATCGTACAAAAATGCGATGAACCGCCTGCCTCAGTTGTTCCTCCAGTCATGAGGAGTTGGTTGGTGCGTCCATGAGTTCCAGGAAAGTGGGTGATCTGGATGCCGCGAGTTTGTGTGTCAGGATGTGGCTTTAGGGACCTTTAAGCGCGCAACGAATAGTATGGACCCAGCATCGATTTATCCGACGAAATTCACCTGACCGGTGACGAAGATTAAAATATGAAAATGATAGTGGGCCTATCTACAGATCAGTATCAAAATAGACGAAATCTTGAAATTCAACAGAAATCAAATTTATATCCACCCTAACACCCTGTTCGGCATTCCAAGAAACAACTCTATCCTTCTAATATAAGTGTGTGAGGAGAACCGCTCCGCCCCCAAAACCGCTTTCCGTACGACGCCGAGGAGATAGAGTTTAGTAGGAGGGAGTGGGTGGGTGGGGGGAGAACAGACGTCCCCCCGCCTCCCTCACCTTCTCGCCGCCACAACCGCCCCCAACCTCTCCAATTCCCACACCGGTCCCTTTTAAACGCTCTCTCCTTGAAACCTCACTCGTAGAGTTAAAGTAATAGATGGAATTAGTGGAACAATAGGTAGTTTCTGAGTTTTGGTTTCTGCTCCTTGTGCAAACATTTGTCACGTGACTTAAAGAAAGATTACGCTTCTGTCAAGGTTACACCTTTTGTTTATTTAACTACATTAAGTGTTCCGTAGGTGTAAAATGCCGAGTGCATTCAGGGAATAAATTAATCCTAATCCAATAACAGTACCATTATATACGTATTTAAATTGAATTTAAATTTTGAGTGGTTTTATTCATGTCTTTGATTGTATAATATTGGCGTCGTGATCTTGAGTAGGACTTTGTTGTCACAATGTTTTCTAAAGTTAATTTGGGTACTTTTTAAATGAAAAATTTGTGATTTCCCAGTTTGTATGTGAAATCTTTTGCTACTTAACTTTTGAATTTGCCATTACAGTAAACGGCAATAAGTGTGTAGTGATGAAAGGTAATCTACCGAATCCGGTATGCTCTTGATGAGTCTCAGGTTAGATTTTCCCGCTATTCCTTAATCAATCCCTCTTAAAATTTGCATAATTGTAGAATATATCTTAATTTTCGAACTGTTGGTAATTTTGTACCTACTTTGAAGTGTATATCGACAACTAATTCATGCTTTATGTTTACACCGACCGCGTGCCACCGGGGAAAAGTCACATGGTTTCAATGATGGAACATTTTTCACTCTACTGCGCATCCAGGAGGCCCACTCACTCTCTGCCCATAATCGTAATTCTATGACTTCACTCACCAAGCCGCTCCCCCACCTCCCCCTTCCCCACCTCGACTCACCTCTTCCACCAATAGACAATTTGTCCGATTTTCATTCCCAGGAAAGTAGCCATCGACTTGGAACAACCAAATAAATTGTCCGAATGACCCGGACTCACCTTATCTTGTCCCCGATCCTAGTCTCCGCATCTAAAAGATAGAACGAAAGGAAAAAAGGAACCCATCCCACGAAATGGATATATCGTCCATTCAACGGTCATTCCTCAGAGGAGAGCCGCGCAGCGAGGAAAAACGAGGTTGAACGACTGGAAAAAAAACGTAATACAAACCATCAATATTTTTCCACGTTTAATAATCCCGCCTGAATGCTTAACCGAGGAGGAAGAAAAAAACTGCCGTTTGGCTTCGAAATCATAAGGTTGGAAACTCAAATATAGCCTTGAAAAAGCAACTTTTTGCAAATCATGAATTTGGAACAATGTATAAAGCGGGAACGTTCCTGATTCACATCACGCTGGCAATATTAATTGCTATTTTTATTGAATACAAATTTAGCCCTTAACAATTCTGCGGACGCAAACAGAAGAGAAACGAAGTTGTGACCTCACGTGAAGTAATAAAAATAATTTCAGAGCCTGATGTATGCATTTGTGTGTGTGTGTGTGTGAAAGTTCATCCATTTGCGAGGCGAAATTATCCGGATGAGGGAAGGGAATCCGAGCATTTTTGACGCGCTACTGCTGTTGGTGATTAATTAACATTTCTCGTTCCATCCTTATCTCTGCTCAATAATGGATTGCAAAACGCTAAATCCAAAGGAATAAATGAAAATTTTCCCGAACTTATTACTTATTGAAAGTAATAAAAATCACGCCATCTCCCATTCATGCAGACGCAATTCAAAACACACACACTCCTAAAGCTTCCAAGCGTGGATTGCCTTGCTAATTTTCAGAATTGAGTAAATTTCATATCGTCCAGATTTCAGATAATGCTTCTACTGAAAATCCTCCGTACTCACTTTCACAACCTCTTAGATGGTCATTCACCTTTCGAAAAGGTCAGGAGCGGGTGGACAACATGTAAATAAACATTGCAGCGATTACAAGGTCAGGAAGCAAACCCCTCAGTCGTTCAACGGTCATCGTTCAGTTAGTCTGCGTCGAGTGGTGTTATCGAAATCGCGGAGGAAACTGGGAAGTGACGGACATTTTATCGATTCGATCGAAAAAGAAATAACAGTTATGAAATATGGAGGTAAGGTCGTTCGGGACGTTGACGTTGATGGTGATGGCCCATTAAGGGTGCTCTCACCCCTCCCCTCCCCTCCCCTCCCCTATCCCTCTCCCTCAATCGGGTGACTTGCATGTGTGTGTCCACCTTCCGCCAGTTGGCGGTGCTTTGGGGGATATCACGGAGAAAGGATCCAAGGATATGTGAGCCGTGCGGAGGAGGGGGGGGGGGGGGGGGGGGGCTGCGTCCGCGCGCGCGGGCGGCAAAA
>WURS02450609.1:0-14222 GCA_011762765.2 Rhinocypha anisoptera
TCCCAGGCTCATCAGGGAAGCCATCGAAATATGGAAAACACCAACAAACTTCAACAGAGACGACGGTTATCCCTTGAATACTGATAGGAAACGGATTCTTCCTGCCGACCAATCAGGACGCAGCTCCATCAAAGACAGCGAACATTTTACCTTCTCGACACTTCGACCTGAAGACGCTAGCTGGATGGCTAGCTAAACTGTTGTCATCACAAGTCAACAAACGCGGACGCAGCACCCGATAAAGCCGAGAGCTATGCCGGATTGTAATATTAACCACAAATGAAATACACCATCCTCACCATATATGTGTAGGGTCCTAGAACGAGATACCATAAGTTTAAGGGGTGGTATTAGTATATATTATTTTGTGTCATAGAGTGCTTCAACGTCTACGGTCATTTTGAACCTCTTCAAGTCATACAAAAAACCCATCTGGACAAACACAACACCCATTCCCTGGGCATGACTCAAACCCACGAACTTTGGGTTAGCCGGCGAGCAGGCTACAAACCAGGCTAACGCGGTCGGGTAAGGGGTGGTCTACCGTTTGTTGTTTAAATACAGAAATGGGAAACTATAAAATACATAATAGAACCCTAATTTTTCATTTACGACAGTTGGCGTACACATGACCTCAATGATAAGATTCTGGAGACTAGTTATTCGAATCCTTCCAAAAAATTTTTCTGGACGATGAATACTGGATGTCTCTCGTTTTTTCACCGCGTGGTTTGTTAACTCTTGACAACTGTTTCTCCTGCATTCTAGAAAGTGTTTTCAGATCGAAGTGAATTTGAGCGGTAGGAGTTCAAAGAGAATTCAATAGGTGCGCTTCTCGTTATTCTGGTGCGTATCTCGTTATGCTGAGTCTCAAGAGAACTGTCCCTGCATTCCTTTTCACACCTCTACCAGTATTTGACATCGAGAGTTTTGGGGTGAAGGTGAATAAATAAATTAATGCTACCTGTTCAGTTGTTTGTGTGAAAGCGGAAAGTATTTGTGTGCGTACCCATGTGAAACTCAGGGGTGCGGTAGAGTGGTTATTTTAGTAGTATTTGAGCGAGTAACATAAAACGCTTACGAAATAACTTAAGGAAGGAACAAAGGAAAAAATGATAGTATATTTGGATTAATTAATTAATTCAACATATCTTAAGACAGACTGTTTTTTTTCTTGTATTTTGCTATTGCATTGCTAGAGGTCTTTTAGGAGTGGGTTGGGGTGGGCGGAGTGCCATTTCTTGAATCTAGTTGCTAATTTTGTTTATAAATTCTTGTACTGCCTGCAATTGAAAGGCGCGGCGAACATCCGAAATGCTACAGAGTCGGCTGATCCCTAGAATCTGGCGAACTGCTTTTTATTTGAGTTCATTATTATCTAAAAATTGGTTTTCCAATTACGAAACATTTTCAGCCGAATATTTATGGGGAGGATATTGGAAATATATACATATTAATATCGAGTGTTGTTTAGTGTGAGTAGTTTTGGTACTTATGGCGGTTTCCTGCGTGCGACTATCCGGCATTAAGCTACTGACGCGGGCAGTTTCTCCTTTACGGGTGTACCCTTGCGTCTACTAGATTATTCTACACTTGCGAGTTGCTGCTGCCTTATTTTACCGGAGCCTGGGTTTCTTCGGTGGCGGCAGAGAGGCGGGAGGTCTCAGGCTGGCGATCGACCGCTTGTAATTAGATATTTCCGAGGTCCTGGATGGGGGCGGTTACAGAGCCCGTTGCGTCCGCGTATAACTTCTGCGTCATTTTCGGGAGTAGGCCGTCCATGGTGTCCAGGTTCCCGTCGCGGTGCAAATCTGGGACGTGCTTGTCACGACCAGGTCCCAGCGTGCACCGCAGAGCCGAATGGAGGCGGTAAAGCGAGCGATCTCTCCGGCACTGCCGACCACACCGGGGATGCGTACTTGATCACTGGGATGACGTACGCCCGGTAAAGCTGGCGTTTGGTGTTCATACTAGGACAGGCAATCTGCGAATTCAGCTCTGCGGTGCACAACGGGGTTGTGGAAAACCGTCTCTTATATATGTAGTCCGCTTCACTCATTTACTTCTCCGCGAGTGATCCGTCGATCTCCTTCTGTGTTATGCTTGGTTCTTTGGCCAATGCACTGCGGAACGTGACTTAATTTCACTGGTCGAAACATATTTTTAGAGGCTCTTATGAACCCAAACTTCCTCATACCCTTCCATTCCCATTCTCGTACACTATTTCTCCCGGTCTAAAGAGACTGATAGTGCTGACCAGACTTTATAACACATAACAAATCTGGTTTCCATCCTCTCTATTGAAATTATCTGAACAATTGCTCACTTAAAAATGAACCATCATGGACCCAATCACATTCTACCATTAAACGAGTCTGCCTTTGCAAAAGTATTCAGCGTAACCCACAAGAATTGTTTGTTCCCTATCGTAAGTTGTCAAGCATACCATACCTGACATATTATTCTTTATGTGTGGTGTTGTAAAGTAGCTTACAATTTTGTGTTAGGCGTAGAGTTAATTAGCGAAAAAAATTAATCTAATCACGTATGGTGAACTCTAACTTGCTGTGCTCTCAAACGTAAACTTCCCGCACACGAGGAAGACATACTCAGCGATACTCGTTAAGATGGTTGGAGGGTGAGGGAGTAGCAGACTGTTCTATGGTGAAAGTGACTTCACCCGGAGTGAAATATCAGGGTCAACACGGTCATTGGTGGAAAAAGAGAGAGAGAGAGAGAAAAGAGAGAGGGACAAAGGGAGAGATGGAGAGGGCGCTCTGAGGGAGTGTCTCTGAGGGCGAAATACAAGGAGGAGACGGGTTTGGATCTCAGTAGTGCCCTTGCCACTTGCCATCCCTTAACCACCCCCTACCCTCTAGAGCACCCACCCGGATCGCTCAGCTCCCCTTCGGGGGCGGCGCCCCCCTCCAAAAGGGGGGCGCGCCCCCGTGCTTTGCCTCGCCCCACCGCCCACATTTCCCATTCGACCTCCATCAATCACCATTCGGAAAGGAGGCCCGACTGGGACACAAGTGGCAATGCAAGGGAAAGGCAGAGAAGGATCCTGTATGTGTGAGGGGGGAGAGAAAGGAGGAGGGGAAAGGAGGAGGGAAAAGGGAAAGATCCGGTGGAGGAAGGAAGGAGGAAATGGCGGAGGGAATGTGTGACGTCGAAGGGTGATGGGAAGGAGAACCTCCAAATGATGCTCACAAGGTGTTCTCCCGGACATTTCCGCCTTCCGTGTGCTTAATGCACCATCAACATTATGAAAAGTTTGACATTAGAATGCGGCAGGAATTTGTGGAAAACAGGGGAATAAAAACAGCATCAAATCGTTTATCAAGATAATGGATCCTTTGAATACAAGTAGAAAGTGAAAGTATCGCAAATGAGTATTTTATTGATTTTTTTATTAATGACTACGGATAAACTACCACTGATGCTTTATGTATAATTTACAAAACATTATACCGTAAATATCATTCTTTTTAATATTTGTTTACCTGCCATGATAATAGAATCTAGTATCGTTTTACGCATAAAAAGTAGGTACCTTCCTCCCCATTTATCCATGATTCATTTTTACTTCGTTGGTGACGTGTGAGGTTTTGAGAATCGAATAGCTGTACGTGATTTAATACTGTATATGTTATAAATTGATAATTTTATACCCACCTTATGGTTTGGTTAAACCTGCCACGTGAGACATGAATTGTCAAACAAAAAATTATTACTTCATTCTTACGGAATACGATTGCACTACAAATCTGAATTAATACTTTAAATAAACACATATTATCAAATATCTAATGCTTTTTTGGTGTATATGATGAATAAATTCTTCTCGGGTCTTCCACGGGGAGAGTGTCTCCATTGCCAACAACGTTTTGACTCACGACCCGGTCACCGTCCTCAGAACTTCAGAATGCCTTTTCGCCAAAGAACAACAATCTGCAAAACGACATTCTGAGTCTCTGAGAAGGATGATTGAGTCGGAAATGGAAACCTTCTCTGTAATGGAAATGGTTCCTCGGTGAAAAGTACCCGAAAAGTAGCGACTCACAGATATTTTATTTGCATGGATGTTGAGTTACCTCTAAAAATATTCCCATACTAAAATATATGATGACATTATTCGCTGTATCTGACGTGAGGATGAGTTTAAGAGAAAGCATGAAGTTAAAGATATACTTTCAATAAAAAGAAAATCTTAAATAAGCGATCTCTGCAGAAAAATATCCTTTTACAGAACTTATTTATTTATAGTTTTGTACTTCTCGTCTTCTACTGAAAAATTTGGTACGGTCCACAAAATATTCAAGTTCAAGTTATTACCATTTTAAGGTTTCGATGATTTCAGTTAATTGTGATGAATGTGTTATATTTTTTCATTTATTTTATTTTGCTAACATTTTTTTAATATTTTTTTTTCACTTAGTTATCTGTGGCTGATTCGGGGGAATTAAATTAAAACAATTTCCCTCCGAATATCCCGAACTTCCTCAGACACATCCACTTTTATCCCTCCTTTCACCTTCTTCTTTTCCTTTCCCTCCTTGATACACTCCAATTCCCTTTCCATTTCGTCCTCCTCTTAAATTGAAGAAGAAAAGTGGAAGTTCCTTCCCGCTGTCCGATACACTGCTTCTTCCTCACGATACCCTTGTCGTCCTCGCTTTAGCTTCCCATTCTCCCTCCCTCTTTGGCATTGGTTCCCTTCTGCATATGTCTATTTCTACCAAATCTCTCTTAGAATCCGAATCTTAGCTATAACTAAATATCATACCATTTTCTCCTGAGCCGATAAGGCAGTGATAGTACTTTCAAAAATATAATAAAATTTTGTAAAATAATTTGTCATCATTTTTTGATCAAGATATACCTGACAAAAAAGATTATTTTACTATCCTATTATTTTGCTAACGACAGTCCAATGGAAGTTAATTTTTTGATTCATACCATTATATCTGATTGAAAACAGTAGTAAAAATTAATAAAAAATGATAAACCTTGACTAATAAATTAGATTAAATTCAGCATCGAACTTTGTACCTTTATGTGGGGACCATTAATGCGAGTTTGGCTTGAAAATCTTGTCATAATGACCATCAAAGTCAATTTTAAGTTGAACTCATATGCATCTCAGTTAAATTTAAAAAACAATTACAATACAATCAATTCATATGTACGCAAAACAACTATATATAAGACAGCGATATAAGTAACATGATTGCGAGAAAATAGCTTATTCTTCATGAAATGGTTTACATGCAATTTAAAATTAAAACATTATGACGTTACGCATTATTTGGAAAAGATATTATGACTTTAGTATCTATTTTTCAACAAAAAATTTAGATTTTTCTTTTCGGAAAGAATTGTTCCCATCGAATTATTGGAGAATAAAAGAACCTAGGCGGTGAATAACATTATCATATATCGCAACGGTATCAGTAATATTGATCTGTGCTTATATATGTATATATATATATTTGAAGAAGCTGATGATGAGTTGTAGTCTTTTGCACAATAAATTCATTGACGCATTTATTTATTTTTATAATTGAATTTTTAGAAACAATATTATAGATTAAAAATTGGGTTCATGATGAAGGCTGAGGAGAATAGATTGAAGATATATGACACTTGAATTTAGCGAAATATGGAAAAGTAGAGGTTGATGAAGCAAAAGCTAGAAGTACTAACAATTGTACAAGGCAGGAGAGGTGATTGTTGGGTGAAATTCAAAGAAGGCAGGAAAGGTGGATGAAAGGAGTACTCAGAGGTAATGGGCTTTTGAAGGCTGTAACGGAGGTTAGAATATTAAGCGACGTAACGATAGGAAAAGAATTGGTATTTTAAATAGAATCAAATAGTCAAGTTTCATCATCATATTCAAGTTCCTAGTACCAAATATATGCAATTAAAAAGGAAATTGTGCTAATTCGGGGTTCGGCTAGTTAAATTGATCTTCGGACTGGAAACTTTGGATAATGTTCAATAAAGGAGGCCGAGCACAGTCCGGAAGGTTTGTACATCTTTTGTTTAGTTACGATTAAAATATTTTTGCAAAAGGCCAAAGAAGTATTACTTAGTTGATGAAGTACAAAGACCCATTGAAAGAAAACGATTAGAGAATACCAAAAAGGAAGGAAACTAAAAGGATTTCAAAAACCATGAAAGTTTGTTACGGACGGAGAGAATGCTTTTCTCACAAAATTATTACAGGTAGGAAAAATGTAGAGCGGAACTGTGATTTATGTTAACACTAGTCCCGATAGTGAAAATGTGGTGTTCCGTAAAAGTGTGTCTAACTTGTAAAGTAGTTAAAAGTCATGATTCTGCGCGCCTGGAAGAAAACTTCTCAGATGTACAATGTGGAATGCGTGTCGCATAACTCTAAGGATGACCTACCTTGTACGGATAAAACCATCAATATGAAAAATATATTTAGTGAGATGAAAGTAAATGCTCGTATTTTTTTAGCATTAAACCATCGATGTTTTAAAAATCATTTTTAGATTGTAAATTTAGGTATACGTAATAATAAAAAAAAATTACCGTTAACCATGAAGTTAGAATTTTTATGCATTTTTTCGTTTAAATATTTCACAAGTAATTGTAATTCGGACCTTAATATGTACAGGATAAGTGTAAGGACTGTAATTAAACAGGGTGCAATATAATGTTGCAAAAAGTAAAGGCTATTATCAACGGTATATTGAAATTTTAACAACTGAATTAAATAGAGCGTTTTTGAACAAGTTACAAATTGAGATACTTCCCTATATAGAAATAAAAATATGCTTTTCTCTGATGTGCATATCCAGAAAATTAGTAGTATGAATAATATATAATAATAAATAGGCATTTTAATTTACATATTTAATTGAGTTATGTATTATGCAAATAAATATGTAATTAGATATATATAAATTATGTATAGGTAATATTATTAATTACCAATAATAATTCAGTATAGGTAGAGTCATATTTAAATATGTGTCAGCTATGAATATTAAAAGTATTTGTATGTGTAGGTGTATAATTATAATATTTAGTTGTGTGAAATGAGTTCCATAGTTACTGCAATTTATTTGCATATATTAATCTACATATATCATAGCAGTTAATAAGGTTAAATCCACTGGTAATTATAATTTTTTGAAGAGACAGATATTAAAACCATTATTGCGCCACCAATTGCATGCACAAAGGCATATATAATCCAGAGAAGTAAGCTGACTTTATAAACTTTAATCTGAAAACTGCACCGCAGATTAGTCAGACACGTTTGAAATTACATGAAATCAAATTTTAACTATTGCCCAACTATCAAGTTCAGTTAGAATGAAGGGAAATCGTCAGTTGCCTCCGGGAAACACGTCCCTCTCCCTCCATTTAGTACCCAACACACGATTACCGTGCTCCCCAAATTCTCATGTGTCACTTTCCAATCTTTTCATAACTTTGTAGTTACCAACTATAAAATTCTACATTGTGTTGTCTCAATGTAGAATTTTTTTTCTTACTCTAGGGTTCTTCCATACTAAGATCTTTCCAGTTAGGTGTTCTCCAAATGTAATTCCATCTGTAATTTCAACTGTAATAAATATCCTATTACTTTGTCTATATTGTACATATACTCTAACCGTAAGGTTATGATGGTTCTTTGAAGTAATTTATTATATATCCTTCCCTCTTGCTTACCGGAAACAAAGGAGGTACAAATAATAGACGGTGCTCATAAAAATCCATTGATACCTATGCTGATTTTGCAGTTCGAAGATTGTTTTTCCGATAACATCTCTCCAAACTATTCTGCCACGTGCCAGCCTCTTCATACCTTCGTAACTCCCGTCTCTAAAACTCTCCACTAACCGCGTCTCATACGACATACTTGGCCTTACCTCTACGATCCTTCCCTCCGACTTTTCACTTCCTTCCGACTTCTTTCCTCCTTCGTTAACTTTCACAATGGCTTTCTCTAAAATTATATACCTCAATATATATGATTTATTGGTTTACATTTTATTTTAGTCTGTGAAAGACATTTCTATCGTTTTGGCGACTCATAGAGGTGCTTCATAGGTCTATTCATTTAATTTTAATTCCCTTCTACATATACACATTTAATTTCTTTCTGCATGACCACACCTCTAAATAAAATTAAGGCTAAAACTTAAACACTAACTTCTTTTCTATAAAATACTAACTTCTGACAGGCACTAAAGGTCTCTGATGCCGCCCATACAACTTCAAACGAAACTAGAGTTAACGAAATCACAAACGGTAGCTCATCTCAATGACTGAAACGAAGACCTTTTAATTACTGGTCGAATGCGTTACTCATTGCCTCAATTACAACTCATATTACCCTTTTGAATCGAAGAACATTTTTAGTCATCCTTCCTCCAGAACCAACGTTATTGGTTAGGAGATGACGCTCTGGGATTTCAGTCACTCTTAACTATAGTAAAATAATGTACATACAAAAAGGGAGAACGGCATTTTTAATGGCAGAAGAACATTTTTAATGGCATAATAAATTGCAAGAAGTACCGTGAGTATCAGGGCACTCATGGAAGAAGTACGAAATATGCTCCATTAGGCCGTACACGCATTCATACGGTTGTGGCTCCTCGCTCTCTCCCACACCACGGCCGCATCCTACCAGTCTCAAGCAGAGTCCACGCCGAACTTGAGGTTCATCCGACCGTGAAGACCGCTCGACCGACCCTTCTCTATCTTCGCGTGCCGTAAACGGGCTCGCACCATCTCCTGCACGTGTCCCCCTTCGACAACGGCGGCCCCCGTAATAAGGAGCCGCTTCAGTGGTGGACCAAGAACAAATATTCCCCAGTGCATTGAAGTCCGCCGTCGGCTTCGGAAGGATTCCGATGTCTCGCTCTCGGTACGCTTTATTAAGATGTCAAATAAACAAAGAGCCGATTGAAAACCGTCTTCTCATTTTTAATAACGTCAACCCATTCCTATCGAAGATGCTCTGCGATGCTCACCCAAAAGCTTATAGCTTCGAGACTAACTAAACGCAAGCACATAAACTGTTGCGTAAATTATTGTTTTGTGTGTTTTGCGTTGAGTGTTTGTGTAAATAAATAAATATTAACATATATATATAGTATATGTTATATATAACATTGTTGTTATATATATAACAAAATACTACCTATCACGTAGTTTCAAAATATTTTTGAAGGTTCTTCTAAGACTAAAGTCTAAACTCCCTTCTATCCTTCCTTTAATATCCCTGTATACCCTTCCTCCATGTGTTAACAGCCTGATTTTCGTCCTTAACAGACTTGAAATAACAACATATTAAAAAAAACTATTCTATATTTTCTACTCTTTCATTATTACTCCATTATACCCTTTCTTTTCGTCTGAAGAGACAAATATTAGTGCTTGCCATATCTTAAAACCGTTAACTAACATAAGACTAGGTGAATTATATTTGTGGCGGTTCTTATGAGCTTCAACTTCCTTCTATTTTACTATTCATATCCTTCTATACCATTTATTCCAGTCTGAAGATCCTAATAATCCTAAGAGCCTAATAATCAAAAAAGAAATCAGAAAAATAGTCATAAACTTTCTGAATTTTCGGTGGCAATACCCACCTTTGTCGATGTTTGAGAAAGAAACGAGGGTAATAGTAATTAAGTTGGTACATAAGGACAATGGTTGAAGAGAGGAGAAGGAAAAGTAGGGGGAGGGAAGGTGTTGTGGTATAAAGGGACAACATACGTTAGATGAAGCAATATGAACAATGTGAGGGGAAAGAGAAAAAAATCGTACCATTCGCTGTGGGAAAAGAGAACGACTTCCAGAAGAGGTGGAGAACAGAATAGAGATTTTTGGCGAGATGAGAAAAAGTAAGAAGAAATAGAAAATTACTGAACTCAGATGCAGTGACCATGGAGTGCGGAGAAATGAGGTGGAAAGAGGCGGGATAGTGAAGTGGAGAGTGAGAGGATATGGGGGAGGAATGTAACATGTAAAATGTAACAAGTGTGATATGTAAAACTGAAGACAAATGAATTATTTGACAGGGAAATCCATAGGCAGGCCATCTCAGAGTTTCGGAGACTATTAGAGGGAGTAAGGTAAGGTAAGGCGGCCAGAATATATAGAAGAAAACAATTGTTAAAATAAGAGTTGTGAGCTGCGGCATATGTGGGAACGAAGAGGGAAGACGAAAGGGAAGAAGGATCACAGGAGGCCTGTTGATTGTTAATTCGGATGTGAAGTGGGGTGGAGGATTGGCTACTGTATAAACCTGGGCGAAAATTTCATTTGGGGTGGTAGATAGTAACCACACACACGTATGTCTTCCTCGTCCCCCTTTTGGGGAGGTCTTAGGGCGAGGATAGAGGGAGGGAGCGTGAGCAGGCAGGGAGTGGAAGAAGAGAGGGCGGTCCTTTCCAGCACGATCACCATAAGTCAAATAGTGGCCCCTGGGGTGAGGGGAAGGTACGAGTATGAATCCAGACACCGCCTCAGCCTCGTTGGGCGGCTGATAACCGTTCCAGCCCTCATTTACTTCAGGAGGGGCCTTTGCAAGGGGATACGAGGGAGGAATTTGACACAAGGGGCGCCGCCGGCGAGATAAGGGGACGGAGGGAACTTCGTTCTTAATTCCGCCTGACTACGTCTCCCCACATGAACCAATCAATCTACAACTGTGACCCTCTTTGTGAGGATGCGCCACTGTCCACTTTGCCCCATATCACCCCCTCCCCTTTCCGTGGGCTGCCTCATCCAGAAGTCGGTAAGAGCGCTGCCGTGGGCAGTTGCTCCTGTTCTCTTTGAGAAACTAAATCGCTGTTTCAGGAATTGTATTGCCGAATTCCTCCATGCTTAATATAAATGGACGAAAAATTTTTTTCATGATGAAATTTAATGTTGGCGTAGTGAATAATTATGCATATATATATGAACGTAATAATTTATGCCTGATGTTGATGCAACTCATACCGAACCCTAAATGGCTACGATAAATGAAGACGTAAATGAATTAAAAGAGCTACTTTGCCATTGCACAATACCGCTTAATTTCACACCGCCCAATTTTTAAATTCAACAAGTCTATCTACGTTCTCTACTTCATTGTTCATACAAGGATGAGTATGAGAAATATTGAAACTATCATGGGTCAAAATACGTGCCGACGTAACTATCGGTTTCTGTCTCGGAAAAAGAAGGAATGGCCGGTCCCAATCCACCAGACAACAGTGTTTACTTTAAGTTTGTATCCTTGAAGACCTTGTACTGTAGAATAATACGAGGGTGAGTCAAATGAAAACCGTAAATATATTATTTAATATTATTTATCGTGACAGAGTGGCGAAAATCTATTTACTTGTAAAATGGAATGTGCTGAACCTAATGCTAAATTAGGCAGTAATTCCATTCAGTCTTTTCCTTCACTATTTATTCGTCATCTACATTGTTATCTATATTTACAAACCGATGTGCCTGATTTGGAAGAGGAGCATCTTCCACTGCAGTAAAACCAGTTTAGAACTCCCTACTTCATTCGTAGACTTAATGCTGTGACAACCGTGCATCACCGTATTGGATCTTCGTTCTCCAACGAATTCCAATTGTTTTCACACCATCACTACCCAAAACCCGAATACCAAAACGCTGTTCTTTCCTGGTGAGAGTCGGAAGTGGGGGAGACATCTTAATACCCGTCCTGTAATAGTGTCTGTGAACCTAAACTAAGCTCCCACCTACAGGTTTTTTTTGTATACTCATTGCAACACCCTTACCAAGTTACTGGGTATTAGAGTGATATCCCGATTTTTTTTACAAATTTACGGTTTTCATGTGACTCACACTCGTATATTAATGAGATTAAGGTGTATTGAATATGGTGAGCGAATTCATTGCTGTTCAGGCATATCTCCGATGCCTACAGTCGGTCAGAGATATGTCTCATCCTCACGGGAATACCGCTAAACTCTCTCTCTCTCTCTCTAGCTATCTCCACCGACTCTTGGAATTGGCTTCTCGTTTCTGTCCTTTAAACTACTACCCGATTGCTACCTCTCCTCCTCTGAAGTTTTCTTATCTCTACCTTTGAGTTAGCAGATAGGCTTCTAGTAAATAGACTTATTCCTACACTCCCCGCGGTCTCTTCTAAACTCTCATAGGATAATATTTTTATGAAACTTCATGTGTGCTGGGATTTTATGATTCCATAAATATATAAAATTTTGTTTTTTTTTAAATTTCTAACGTTTTAATGTATTTCTTGCAAGAAGTTGATATCCTATTAAAGGCCTGTCTTTGGTGAATTTGGCAAGATTCTTCCTAACGTATTCACTACTCACAATAAGCCGAGCGCGGACCGTGTTCTTCTCTGTTCAACTTCCTTTGGTTTTGATGGGGTACCGAAAGTCTTCTGATCAGCACGTGACACTTAGCAGAAATAAAACATTTAAAAAATAACTTCAAGTTTTGATAAGATTCAATATTGATGTTTAATAAGGTTAATTACAAGTTCAAGGTTTCAAGTTTTAATAAATGTTGTTCTTTTAATATTTCACGGAAGATATTTCCTCATATAATATAGCGCCCTACATATAATAGCGGATATAGCGCCTAATATAATCACGCATTTTAATTTTCCAAAGTTTTAAACGCTTTTGTCATCTTTAAACAACTTAGTACTTCGTTTATATTACTAGGATAACACAATACTGCAATAAATATTGCCGATATTTCTTCTTATTTTGACAAAAATAGTGGTAATATATATTTTAATCCTTCATATATTCTGATGTAAAATATACACAAAATATTTCTTGCATGTGGCTACGTATTCTCATTTTAACTATTAGATATCTCATCTGAGAAAGTAAGATGTATTTAAGGTTTTATTTACAGTGAATAAATTAACTGCATCGTGCATTCGAATGTCCACTTGACAAAGGACACTAAGCACGGTGTCAACTACACGTCGGACTACCTCAAGTTTGGGAGATGCAATGTCGGATTCTATTTTCTGAAATGGGCTTAGAAACTGAAGTTAGTATCCGATAGTTAAATAAAAAATGAACACTCTTTATTTTTAAGTTGAATTAATGGAGTCGACGAAAAACTCCCGTGAACTGCTACAGCCTGAGGTGGAGACGCCTTAAATTTGCTAAAAGATTATTAACTTCTTATTTTAAATTCACTTTATGTAAAATTTAGTGATATTATTAGACTCAGAGAAGCATGACAATTATTTACAAAGTAATCTATTTCTATTCAACTAAGACTCTACAAATATAATTACAATAAAAAAGACAATTAATTAAATATGGTCTGATAACTATCTTGATTGCTCATATAATTGGTAATATTTTCAACGCTTTCGATTTATAGGTCAATTAGTGAAATCCTCTGAAAAATTGTATAACATTCAAATGCTAACTAATGTTAATTTATCCCTTCAAACAGTCTTGTAATAATATTTTACTTGCCACGGTGTACGCTAGATATCGAGAAGGCAGAAAAAAATAAAGAAAAAAGAACTCACTAGTCAGACCATTAATATTAGTTCATTAATATATTATTTTCATGAAATATAATTACTTGACTTTTTCTAGTTAATTTTACATTGTATATATGTATTATACATATGTATATAAATAAAAATAAAAAATTGAACTGTTCAGTTGATTTAAAAAATTACTTCTTTTTATATAGTGGTCATTCTTGAGACAGGAAACCTCTGGAATTGAAAACTCCATTTTGAAAAAGATTAATTAACTAATAATAATCCATTAAGTGTATTGATCCATAAAAATTACACCGAAATATCTCGGCGACTTTAAGATTCAATGCATTCACAAATCGCATTCATCAGGGACGCTCAGTCACGCGGAATGATCAGCAAAACGTGAAATTGTAGCTTCCGACGAAAAGAGGAAGATTAATAAAATAAGCGGTCGCATTCGAAGGGTTTGAATGAGAAGAAGAGAGAGTGATCAACATCCTCCCTCACCTCCTCCTCCACTTTCCCATGCTTCCCTCGAAGCGCGGGTTCGCGCGTCACTTCGTAAAATCCTCCGCGACGGGGAGATTCGGGAAGGCGGCGAGTGAGACGGCTCTGGTGGGGCGGCGGGAGGAAGTACACCTGGAGGTCATGGGGGGGGGGAGGCATGGTTGCCGGGTGTGGGGGGGTGATCAGCGGCGGTTAAGGC
>WURS02450618.1:0-14221 GCA_011762765.2 Rhinocypha anisoptera
TGATATAAAGCACATTTACAGCAGTTAATGGGTTGCAACGCCAGTTATTAGTTTTTATAATCAGTATGATTAAAATAGAAAAAAATTCGCGTTGCAACGTTACACCTTTTGTTAGGATCACTGGACAGCGACGCCGAATCACTTTCCCATAGGCCTTATGAGAGTAGGAAGACTGATAGTCTATTCTAGTCTGACTAGGGGGAGGGGGATTCTCCTCAACTCCGTCATTATTCGATCTTTTGTTGAGTGTGTGTCTCGTGACAATATCCTCGTATAACCCTCAGACACAGTCGCTATTTGTCGGCTTGGCTTTGCCTCAGTGGCTACACAGGCTGTGTAGCCAATTCATCTAAGGTAGTTAAGGTATGGATCATACCTAAATCCAACATAGTGACTGCAGCTATCAGGTAAAATTAGCGGCAAGAATATTAATTTAATGCTCCTTAATTTCAAGGTAACTCTGTAAGCAGGACACTGATCCAAAAACAAAACAATTTTTATTTTGTCTTCCGATCTTACATTAAGGACATGCAGGCAACTGTTCTTCTTAAATATTTGATGTCATCCATACCTTTGTCTTGGCTGCTTTGGTTGTAGGCGGGGCTTAATACTTTTAAAACATGAATATCTGGATTTTCCTCAAAAAAGGCTCTAATCTCTCACTACCTTCTGCCTCCTGAGTCCGCCTCTCGTAATCCTAGAAGAATATGATAGGTAGTCCCCAAACCAAAAATAAAGAGGGAAAGCAAATGCTTCGATATGATCAGCTTGTTGAGCGCAGCATCTTCGTCGACATCATTTCTGTAAAAACAAAATTGGGAAAACAAGTAATTCTTAATAAAAATAATGAAGCCTACAACTAAAATGGTGTATGGAATCTATTTCTCTTAAATAATAGTCCTCTCCAGAATCACAATCATATGATTCGATAAATCGTACCGTCCGGTCGTCGTTCGTTTTGGTCGAAACAATACTAGCATGGGTGAAAAATATGTATGTAAAAGTTTTAATGATCGAAATTAAAGTTGATTTAGAATGTAAATTTGTCGTCTAATGGTTCACATACACTTAAACATAACGGATATTACAAATATATCTACTAAGACGTTGTTTGGCCAAATATTAAAATAACTTTATTACCGTTAAGGAACGGCTTTACTTCTTAGCGGTAATTCTCATACCCCGCAGTGATTTATCTTCGGAGTAAGTAGAGAAAAAATATCGTTGTATTATTTTATCGTACTCAAAACAATATTGCCTTTATTCGCTTTCTTCCCCTTTGAGTAATCTTACTCAGACTTCATCCCACGTTTTTAGTAGAATTCACCTTTTTACCTTGAGTGGAATTGCCTAAACTGTGAGGAAACGTAGATATTTTTATAATGGGCAGAAAGTGTTTCTGAAAATCATTAGTATTAAAAGGTAAACTCAACATTTTGCAGAGTTGTCGCGTATATATCGTGTGTCGGCTAAGGAACTTGAGATTCCACTTTGAACGTTAACCAGCATAGTAAAATTGTGGTAAAATATAGGACAAGTGTTGAGTTAGGTGGTCCAATGATTTAAAGTCATAAATGCATTATGCGATTTCAAATATGAGCTCGAAGAAATCTTGAAGGTATGTTTTCAGTCTTGCTGGATAGACAATTTCAATATAATATTTTCTATAAAACCATCTGTGGTGAATCTGATAGGTAAATCGTGAAACACTTTCTTACTGGAGTTGCACATCTTTGGATAATCATGTTGATGACTACGCTCTTAAAAACGTAATGTGGACGATACAGGCCTTTTTTTAAATTCTGCTTCACAAGAACCTAGACCTAAGTCTAGGGGGTTCTTAGGCCGGGTTAAAGGGCAATGGCCCCATTACGATCGTAATGGGGTCATACTCAGGAAAGCTCACCTCACCGTTTTATTAGACCGTGCATGCAGACGGCAGTGAGAGATTAAAGCCTTTTTAGAGGAAAATCCAGATATTCATGTTTTAAAGGCATTAAGCCCCGCCTACAACCAATGCATCCAAGACAAAGGCATGGATGGCATCAAATATTTAAGAAGAACAAATGCCATGCCCTTGATGCAAGATTAGAAGATAAAGCAAAAATTGATTAGTTTTTTGACCGGTGTCCTGCTTAAAGAGTTACCTTGATATTACGGAACACCACTATATTGGATTTATGTATAATCCATACTTTAAAGGCAAACTATCCTAGAGGAAGTTTACTACACAACCTGCATAGCCGGCCACACAAGCTGTGTAGCCACACTCTAGGGTCGTTAGTGATCTTGACATTTTATTGAAAAGTCTTAGACCACTATCAAGAAATTAATAATAAAAAATGCTGGGTTTATGCCACAAGGGTCAGAGAAGGAAAAAATTAAGAGCAGGAGCTTTGGTAAAATAATAGCAAAGAAGTGAAGACTGAATGATTTTCAATGTAATTACTTTAACACTAAAAGAATTTTATTATTCCTTCACAGATTGGAAAAGGAGTTTGACTTTGAACTTTTTACTGAAGTAGTTCTGGTTTTGAGAGAATGGAGACCAATCTGGAAGCAACTATATGTGGTAAAATGTGTCAATGATTAATATGAAAAAGATTGCATTATATTGACTCAATCGCATTCATATTCCTGCTAAACTTAATATTTTTTTTAAAGAAAAGGGATAATAATGTGATGAAGATTATGTGTATGATGAATGATCTCATTTCATACCGAAATATGCTGCTCTCTGGAAGACTTACTAAACTCCAATTGATGGAATTAAGATTCCATGTGGCAACTGCTGTTGATGTTGGGAATAAGTGAGTGCTTTTTATTTTTGTTTTCTGCTGTAATTTATAAGATTACTCCAAATATTCCGTTAACCATTTTATTTCCTTTTCACATTCAGTGAAAACTTGTCAACTTTCCTAATGGATAGGCCTTCATTCTCTATGCCAACTGATTTTACTGACAAGTGATTGTTACTGGCTTTTGTGTGAAAATTTAAGACTAATGATTGGTCATATATGAATAATATGAGGTTTAGTCAATAAAAAGTGAAAATTGAATTCATTGTTTAGCAAAATATTTGAGACAAGAGTCCACGTTCATAAAATCATATGCAAAATAGTCGAGGAAGATAGTTCATTGAATAGAACTAGGGAATGTTCATTCCATGGTGTGGAATCAATGATCCCTGTATTTTTCCTGGGTTTCACCATGATTGTTGACAATAGTTAAATAAAGTTTCTCACCAGCATTCTATCTGACATCTTCAGGTTGAAGGTAGTTTGCTGTCGTTTTCGCTGCCTTTATATAGGACTGTATATATTATATTGCCATCTTGTTGCCATTCTCTCATTGATTGATAACATGAGAGTTCTTTTCCACCCATTATGCACTCCTTGGTTGAAGCTTTCTGGTATTTTAGCCATTTTATTTGTCTGTCTTGTCAGTCTAGGAAAATATCACTTCTCTTTGGCAATCACTTGTGCTTCCTCAAATTTAATGCCATATACTGGTTCACTCCACAAGTTTGGAGACAGTAGATAATCTGTACTCCTTTTTTCTCTGTGTCACTTTGGTTTTCTTTCATTCAGACAGCCATTGGCTGTAGCACTGACAAATGTTTAAATGTCTCTTTGCATCACCATCCTAAAGTTTCAGTTGTAACCACACTAGTTGATGCATGGAAACTACTGGATGCCAACATACTTACCTCAGAGAAAACACACCTAATGAGAATTCTACAGAAGATTGGCTAGAATAGCATCAATCCTCTGGTCATGTAGGTTTGTTTGCATCCACTATGATTGATAGGGATATTCAAGAATATCTCGGAAACCATTTCATCCAATTTTTTGCAATTATAAGTAATTAAATATTGTATTGTATGCAATTAGAAAATACAAAAAAGTTTTTTACATTGAAATGTTTTAAATTTGTTTTAAATAATTTCTTTAATTTGTAGATTTTGCAATCATAGCATATATAACCAAATCCGTAATGTTTTGTTTGATTTGATTTGCAGAGATGCAAATAATTATTTTGACAGTTCACATAAGAAAAGTGTGCATTCTAATGCAATGATAAGTGTGATTTCAATACAAAACTATGCAAAAAGTAACTACAATATATTTTCTGAGAAAAGCAAAAAAATTATTCTGAATAATAAATTCCTGTATGAGATGATATCCAAATAGCAAAAAATAAATATATTAACAATCATAACAATTGCAATTTATAACAAATTATGATTATAGATGATATGATATATATGACATACATGAAAGACTACTGTACAGTGCCTATGCAAGTTTAATGCTCACATTGCATAAGGGTATCATAGTCTATGCTTGGATCAAAGCATCATAATTAGATGACGTGAATTTAAATTTAATATTAATTATTTATTTTTTATGCTAATCACAGTTATATTTCTGTAATAAGAATAAAAAAACATGTAAACTAATCTGTAAACATCAGCAATATTCCAATACCTCAAACCACAAGTACAAAATGTTTGGCCATGGTATTAAATATTCACATCTCATGGGATGATCATGTAAGTGTGCTGAGCAATAAACTGAATAGTGTGTTTTTTGGTCAGAAGCATCAGATGGACAATATCACTTGAAGTATTGGTCAAAATTTACTATGGTGCTTTTTATTCTCATCTCCTGTACAGCATTCTGCTGTGGGATTCCTCTCCATAAGCTGATGTAATATTTAAGATTCAAAAACACATTGTTTGCCTTGTTGCGGACATACCCCACCATACTCCATGTCGACTGCTATTCCATAACCTCGGTATTTTACCTGTTCCATGTGTCTATTTTTTGGTTGGTAAAACTAATGTATTTTATATATATACAAACTGATTGATGTATCTTATATCTTCCTAGATCCCAAGACAAATAATTGATTGATTGTCTTTTTTTATTTTTATTTATATTCAATCACCTACAAACAGCACTAATAGGCCAATTACAGTGGGCACTATAATATTTATAATAACAAGAACGAAACACTCACATCCATGCCCTAGGTGGAGATTAAAAAATCTACCTAGTCGGGATTCGAACCAGTGACCTTGCCGTCGGGATTCGAATCAGGATGTTACCTTGCCGCCACTGAGGCTGGCCAAAGTTGGCTGGCTTTTAGTTACAACTGTCTTTATAAACCATTAGAAGTGGGTCTTTAGGAAATTCAGTTTTTTGAGGGAGTTACCAATTTCTAATTTAGGTTAGAAGTGTTAATCCTGTAATGTCATTTTTGATCTCTCATATTTTACTTAGGATGCTTGGTCTAGATATGGTGGTAAGAAATAAAGATTGCAATATCCTCCCAGTGAAGACTACATCAGCCATGAGGTTGTTTATTGAGCATGAGATAGCCTCTGCAAGAGTGAGATATTTTATGGTAAGTATTTATAATTTTCACTAGTGGTGAAATATTCATAGATTTAAAACTTCTGTGCATTCAAATTTCCATACATTAGTGAGAATAGGGTCAGAATTAAGATCTTTCCATTTAAATGTCTCAAACTTTAATAAACTTGGTATACAATTCTAATTCTCTACCAATTAAAATATACATTAGGATATTTCTGATTGCTTGGTTGTCAGCAAAGTGATTGGCCTCAATGCTAGCTGGAAATTTTCTTATTCGTAGCTATGTTATGATTGAGCAAGATGACAACAAGTGTTGAATGAACTTTTTATATTTCAGGGAATTTTGTTAATTTCTTTGAGTAGAGAATTGAGAAAAATTTGTATTAGTTTTGGATGACACAGTAATTAAATTTTTTAAGTAATTTTTTTCATTTTAGCTGATTTAGCAACATGAAATATATCAATACACTGGCTCTCTCTCTGTGACCTCCAATGTAGAAGAATGAATGTCCATCATAATAGGTGCTAGCACTTTCATAACATATGAAACACATTGTAGTCAAAGGATATCAACTACTTTGTAACCCTGAGGCTGCTGAACCACATGCTAACAAAATCAGTTCTTCAGTTCATCTCGTGTTAGTAGTTGGTGGTGACTAGTGAGGATTATTTTTAAATCATCATCATTGTTAGGGGATACATTTTATTTAAAAAAGTGATTGCAGAATACTTTTTTTTAAAATTTATATTCGAGGTGATTGCTTTCCTTTATTTACTTTCAAATTAAGCATCTTTGTACTTTGAGTTAGGTGTTTTAGATGGAGTCGCACTTACCCCATTCTAATACAGCTTTTGTACATCAGATCTAGAGCTAAGTATGTAACAAAAATAATTCCACAAGTAAATTAGTCATGTTTAAGCCTTTTTATTTAAAAATAATGCAAAATTGAATGAACTTTTACGTTATACATCAAATAAGCACAATTCTTTGGAAATAGTATATTTGTTTTCTCTTCTGCTATTTCTGCTGTAGTTTCCTAGAGGAAATTCATAAGAATGTAACGGCATTACCTTTAAGGTGAATTTTTAGAGTGGTAGATTGATTAAAACATTACATACTAATCGGGTGGCAGCTCATCCTGCTGCTGTTAGACAAGGCATAGAAAAATGTAGTACTTTTATTTCATGAAACAATTTTGCAATATATTCAGTCAAATTTATTCAAGAATCGGCTAAACACATTCAATGTAGATTAAGGCTTGCTAATTTTAACAGGAATACTATATGTTGTTGCAGGAAAGAATGGTTTGGGTTTACCAAAGAAAAACCCGAAAGGGGCTGACTTACTCTAAAGATGACATTCAAAGGGCTCTTGAGGAAGTCTATAAAAAGAAGGAAACAACAGTGACTAGCATCCACTATTCCCACAGTTTAAAGTTCAACTGATGGTGTCACTGCTGAACTTTTTGTCCCAGCACATCATGAGCAATCAGTAGCTTGTTGTAAATAGGGTATTTTCAGGCATTACTTTGTTGAAGCGTTTCATAATGAAGATGAAAAACCAAGTGTTTTCCTCTTCATTAGCTTGTTGTAGTTAACCATCTGCACATTTTGAGTATGATGTACCATGGAGGACATCATTTGAAGAAATTCTATTGACTACTGTTCAGGCATAGCACAAAGAAAGAGGGTCATAAAAAAAAGAGCTTCTATGGGGGCAGAAGTAGTAACTGAGGAATATGGGAACTGCGATCAGATGAAAGAAAAATCATCCCAAAGTAAATGCAACTGTGAGGAAAAAAATCGAACTTGTTAATTTACACATTTAAACAATATAATATGCATTTATATAAATTTATTAACATAAATTTTTTTTACACTCCAAGCACTTTTAGAGTAAGTAAAATATTTAATTTATATTTTTACCTCCTAAACAATTTAATAAAAATTATTTATTAAACAAAAAGTCGGGCCGATAGATTGACCAGCTGGCACTAAAAGGGTTAATTTATGAATGTTTAATGCTCAAAAAATTATTTTAGGGAATGGTGTGAGAAATAATCCAATTTTTGTGTGGAGACATTTAACCTCATTTAGTGATTGAGGATTGTCTCTCTTTTGTGAACTTTTCCATCTTGATTACCTATCAAATAGCTATTAGATTTTTTTTCAAACTAAGTAATGATTATGAATTAAATGAATTACTTTCAGCAAAATCTCATGACTTTGACACTGATGGTTGACCAAAAATACTCATTAGAGTACTCATTGTATGGCTATTGAGATATGATCATTATGGTAATACCTACATTTCAATTTTTATTATATTTTCAGGAAAATACAAATGTTCAGAGAGTCAAGGTGATAAAAGAAGAAAAAAAATATTCTACTACATTATTGATTTCATTTATGAACATTGTATGGATTGCTAATGAAGATTTAGAACTAATTTTTACACTCTACGATGCTCTAACTGAATGTGCAATTTCAGACAACTTTGTTTTATTGTGGAAACAAAAAAGTTTGTGTGTGGATAATAATAAATTTTATCAGCTGAAAGTTCTTTTCACAGTAAGTCACCCTTCCTTAGCTAATTAAGGTGGACCCCTTCTGTCAACCATTGACAGACCTGGTTATAAGTAATGAAGTACATTTATTAATTGTATAATGTTGATAAATGTTTCAATTTAACATTAGGATTTGGTTCAACAAGAAATAATGCAGAAGAAATTATACCTAGTTTGCTATGTAATAAGAATAGGTAGTGTGGATCAAAGACAAGCTGAATATGTTAAGTCAGTGGAGGAGCAGGCAACTCCTGCAGACTTTCAGATAAATCCAAGAAAAAAATTAAAAGCTAAGTGCAAGAGAAGACCATTTGGAGTAGCTGCCATTGATATATCATCGTATCTTAAAGTTTCTGCTGAAGATGCTGAAGAGGATCACATTTTTCTTCCTTTTCTGAGGTAAACATGTTACTAGGTACATTCTTCTGTAATTTTTACTCACAAGACCGAATTATTGTATCTTTTCCAAATTTGTCTCTGATAATGAACTTTTTATTCAATCATAAAACACATTTTCCATTCAGTTTTACTAAAAAAATTCAATGAAAATTTTACTTCCACTGAAAATTATTTTGGGATCAGTCAGTCTTGAAATTTTCATAATTTTTAATTATTTTTCTTAACCCTTTACCTGTGTGAATAGAAAGTTTATTTGTTCCATTATTTAGCCTAATATCCAACAATAAGAGTAGGCAAGGGAACATCACCAAAGATAGCAGCTGGTGCAGCAAGATTTGACATAGTTCCTACAGAATTTCAAACCGATTGGCTGCATGTATGACCAAAGGGAGGGAAATTTGCCAGCATGGATATTTACCTGTATATCATTGTTAGGGGATACATTTTTTGAAGGCCATGAAATATCCCCACATGTCAAGTGTGCAATGGCCATAAATTTTTTGTAGGTAAAATTTGTAGTCAATAATTTTTTGTAATCGACTGCTTGTCAAAACAAAATGGTTAAATGACTGACTCAGCAGTGAGATTAGAAATATATTTTATGAGTAGTTTAGAAAGGAATTTATATCTTCCTGGAAGTGTATTTTTGGACTAATGAGGATGGTTTCTTTTCCCTTCAATCTTAAACTACTTATTACTACATTCTTCCCATTAAACACAAGTTCATTGTCATTCAACCTGGTGTTTCATCTGTAATCCCCCTAGCGATTGCATTTATCTATACATTAACTACTGAATCTTGCTCAGTACTACCTTTCTACATTAAACATAAATGCCATATTTTAGATAATTTCAAATTTCCTTTATTAAAATTCATACAAATGATGTCTCAGTTTATTATGACTTGACCAGTATTGCAGGAACATTGCTTCTCCTTCCATTATTTTGCTATTCATATATCCCATCCTAAATGTCTCCAGAATATCTTTGCTTATGAACCTCTCCCAGTCCATCCTTTGGCTATAATCACCAACTCTTCAAAGTTGATAGTGTGTCCTATCAACTTACTAAGAGTTATGTTATGATTCGTGCCTATTTATGAAAATTAATAGTTTGAGTATTTGAGTAGGAGGGTGGTGGATTCATCAGTCAAGCATGAGTGGAAAGTTGGTCAATTTTACTCTGTGAGCACTCTTTGCACTGGCTTTGTGGGCAAGACAAACATGCCCAAGATTTTACTACAGAATATTTGCATCTTGTTCACAAAGGGGAATCATGGTACTCATGTATGGGCATGCTTTAAAAGAATCTGTTTCCAAATACTGTTATATGGTATACATTATGTGGTAAAACAATGAGTGAAATGAGAGGTTTGAATTTATATATTTTTTAAGAATGCCCTTTTCACTGAGAACATGTTGGATGAGCCAGTTCACGCTATTTAAGCTATGATTTTGTTGTAGAGGTTTTACATTACAGATATTTTTTCATAGTAATTCAAGAAAAATATCATGATTAAACTTTGTATTAACATTTGTTTATATTTATGCCTGTTAATAAGTTATCATGGCAATGTTCAAGTATCTAGTGGGTATATTGCAGTTGGCACAAAACCATCAAAATATGCAGCGAGTCTTCCAAATGATTTCTTTTATCAGATAATTATTAGAAATGTTTTAAATGAGCATTCATGCAGATTTGATGACCTAAACCTAAGGTAGACATGGGGATCCTCTAAGGAGAAAACAGTTTTTATTCTAAACATTCACCCGGATGCTTCCCCCTTTGCTACCAAGTGCAGTGTGTAATATTTAAGCAAAAGTGACTAATTTTCCACTCAGGCTTGAACAATGACTCTGACACCTTCCTATTCGAATTTCCCTTGTCACATTCTAGACCTGAGAATCATGTAGAAACAGATAGAATTTTAAATTCTCCTGCAGGCACAGAAGTAGCACCTTTCACTTTGTTGGGATATTTTTCTATCCCACTGTACATCTTTAACAGTTGAATGATTCAATGAACTTGTATAGCATTTCCTTCTCAATGATTCCATTGCAACAGGATGTCCAATTATAATTTGATGTCCATCGAACTTTGGTTAATCACTAATAACCTCTTTGTAACCCTAATACCTATAAAGTTGTAGATGAATATTTTCCAAGTTGGAAGTATATGTATTGAAAAATGCATGCCTGCCTTTCTCATGCATGGTCAATTTGGTTAAAATATAAGAGGGCTGATATAATTTCCAGGCTAAAATGTTAATCCTATTTATTTGATAATAGTGATAAGCATATCTGTACTACTAAGTTTCACCTTTGGAAAACCTGCTGTCAAATCATTAAATGAATCTCACAGTAATTATGAATCCTCTGCTTTCAGATATTCTGAAGGAAGCATGAAAAGTCTGCTAAAAGAAATTATTTCCAAAGACACAGCTATAGAAGAATGTATTGGGCAAGGACTTTGGTTAAAGCTTAAGCTTTTCAACAGGGATCTCAGAGAGGTAATTATTCAGCTTTTCATATTCCCTTTGTTTTATTTCTCTTTGCACATTAATTAGCATCTGATTATTAGTTTTATTATTTGCCAAATGCCATTGGGCCAAATGTTGCTATCATATAATGAACTTCTTAGATTATTTTAGACAAAAATTTATGGTTGGAATTTTACTGCTAATTCACACATTCACAGAGTTCTAGGACTAATTTACTCTCAGTACATTGAGCACCAGGATAATCTAATGCAACAATATTGAGTACATTTGTGAAAAAAATTGAAGTTCCTCTACATTGTATCATTTGGTCAAATTGAATCTTTCTATTGTATCAGGAAAATATTTTTTTCAATATCCCATAGACTTCATTGTTTATGATAATTATTTAAGGAATGCAATGTTTATCACAGTAGAACCATTGGAACTTCTTCAAAATGCCTATTTATACTTATTGGCTCTAAGATTAGTTTCTTCACATAATGAAAAATCATTGACTTTGGAAACAACTGAAATGGTTACCCTGTTAGATTCTTGATTCTAAAGTCCTCATTACTAATACATATGCCCACTTAAAGAAATGAGGTACAAGAATTACATAATGCAAGTATATTTCACATAAAGTGGAATGTGTTTAGAGTACCTTATTTAGAGTTTATTCTAATGTAGTTGAGCCTGAAACCATTTAATTAGTGTGCCAATTGATTTATTTCATTTTATGAGCATATATTTTTATGTATTTGAACCAACAACCATTAAATTAGTCTGACAAACGATTTAGCAGATGGATCCATTTAACAAACAAAATGGAAATGTTAAGTAGAGTGGAACTGAATAATGTCTGAAACAAGAAAGAATTAAGAAAAGCAGAGGAATGCTCAGGAAGCAAATAAACTATTTAAATACCTCACCGAAATTCAGGAAATTCAAGGATTACAAAGAGCTTGAGGGTGAAATAAACTTTTTTACTTATTGTGGTTTTATATGTCAATATGATAGTTAGTGAAATTTATTGTAGGTAAGAATCCATTGTTTAAAACCTACTTCATGGTTACACTGTCAGCAAAGCTTTTTTTTACAATGTAGGGACATGGTAGACAAAAACCAAAGTGAAAAGGGGAAACCTGTATCTATGCAAAATGATGATAAAAGTTAAATTCAATGAGTTAAAAACCTTATGTTTTATCAACAAATGATACAACTTGTTTACAATATTTATTTCACCTATATATTTTCTACAAGTGTGAAACAAAGTTACCTTCTTGAAGCATGAAGTTACCTTCAATTTTTACTTTTTAATATTAGTGTGCATGAAACAAAATTTGATAAACATATATGCAACTCAGTGTAATGGGTTCCTAATTCTTCAAAAAATAGATTTTCTACTACTATAACATAGAGAATTTTAGTCAATCTGAGAAATATTGAATCAGCTTTATGCGAACGCTTCATTTATTAAACGAGACCTACAATACCTTTAAACTAGAGCCGATTTCTAGAGCTGAGAAAGCAGATTTCATAGATGCATACATAGGAGGTTGGTGGTTAGTAGGCAACCAGCTTGCCAGTCATGCATCCGCGGGTTGTGTTCTCAAAAGGATATATGGACAAATTAATATGTGACTACACAATTTATTATAATCTAGGGATGTTGGTCAATAATAATAATTTTCCAGCTCCAATCTTCAACCATATGATCACTATGAGAGGTGTGTGTGTGGAAGTTCACCCAGTATTAAGGCCAACACTATGAGAATTCGCACATCAACCTAGGGGGGCCAGTTCCTTTTCCTATAAGTATCACCTTAGTCTTTCCAGGAAGATTTGGTACAATGAAAAATCACTCAGCTGTGTTTAGATGTGTGGTATTCAGATTGGAAGTTGATATTTTCTACTGAAACCTGGTGATTTTTTTTGTGTATTCGAGTTTTACTGAAAAACAAATATCTTTTGTTGGAAATTTTATTTTCCTTGATTACCTCCTTTACCTTGAATTAGCCTTCAAAAAAATTGAATTTCTGGCTTGAATGACCAACTTCTGGCTAAAACTGGAAGTTAAAAACTCCTGAAATGGCATCGGCATGGTTAATTTACTCTATAATTAATCCTATTTTTTCTCAGAATCGAAACTCTCCATTTTGATGAGGCTTTATTAGTGACTACTCTTTATGGTAGCTAGATAAACTTCAAAAGTCATTTCAAAGTTGAATGACTCAAATAAGCAAAAAAATTTCCAAACAAAAGTGATAATAACTAAACTTTATGAAATAAAAACATAAAATTAACATTTTCTTTACATTATTTACTTATTTTCACATTTCAGTGCAATCAATATTCCACCCAAAAGAGACTTTTGAATACTTTTATCATGAATTTACTTGTTCCAGTTTCTGGTTTAAAGAATATTATTCGTCCATTACCTTTTTAGGTCATATCATTGAACAATCTACAAATGGAAAACATCATTGAAATAAAAAAAATAGGTTTGCCTGAGGTAATAATGCCAAAAAATGTACGGAATGAATTATATATTACTCTTATCAGAGGAGAATTCCACAGATTTCTGGCACCTGAGCGAAATGTGGAAGTGGCTGTTTGTGTGTGCAGCAGAGATGGAGAGATCATTCCAGTGAGTAAAAAAAGGATACTCTAATTGAGTTGTAACATTATTCTTGCTATCATGCCTTCGTTGATTTCTAATTAAACCTTTGGGATAATTTTATTTCTGAAGATATGAGACAATTTATTTAATATATTTAATATATGTAAGAGTAGTAATCCTACAATAGTCATACAAAAACTATATTTGAAGACAAAGACTTATAAAGCAATGAGCACCATGAAGATTTGCTTTCATCCATTCATTGTAATTAACTGCATTGTGGGAAAATTGTAATTGTCCACAGTTAGACTCGTTTAAGTGACATGATGCCTAAATGTTAAGGCTAAGCATATTTTTTGTTACTAGGCAATAAATCCCATTTAACTTATCTCTGCCTTCACTTTGCCGTCTTCCCCTACTTTTTTCTATTATTATATTCTTCATGAATTCATTTTGCCTCAGGGTGTGTTCTATCCATCTTGTTCTTCTTTTTCTTAGCTATACTGTTAGTAGTCATAATATAGTATTAGTAGTCATAATTTTGTTATTGTAATATAAATGATATCATATATTAACCATTAGACGCTCAAGGTGCCGATATATCGGCTTTCGGTTTTCGCCTTAAAACGCTCAAGGTGCCGATATATCGGCTCCATGTTTTATACCTTGTAAAAATGTTTGTTTGTTATATTTTAAGTTAGTTTAACTTATATACTGGAGATTATATAAATGTTTATCACTCCTGCTGAAATAGTTTTTCTTCTACAACATT
>WURS02450629.1:0-14220 GCA_011762765.2 Rhinocypha anisoptera
ATTTGAAGAAAAGATTAGTAAAAACTCTAATATGGAGTGTAGCACTATATGGATCCGAAACCTGGTCCATGAGGAAGTATGATGAGCATAGGTTAGAGGCTTTAGAGATGTGGGTTTGGCGACGGATGGAGAAGGTGAAGTGGACAGAGAGAAAAAAATGAAGCGGTTTTGAGAATGGTAGGGGAGGAGAGGTGTTTGTTGCGAGAGATCCAGAATAAAAGATAAAAGACAGGAAAGGTGGATGGAAGGATCACTCAAAGGCAATGGGTTGTTGAAGGTTATAATAGAGGGTAGAATGTTGGGCAAGCGGGGTAAGGGTAGGAAGAGAATAGGGATTTTGGTTAGAATAATAGGGGGTCAGAAGTACGAAGATTTGAAGAGCGATTATAGTTAGATGTAATGCGGTCAAACTAAGCTCAGGCTCATCAAAAACCTACCTTAACCGGTAAATTACCCTTCATCATAGTAATAACCTTTTGAAGGCGTCGTCTTGTGACATTTTAAATAAAATTACAGATTCGTTTTTTTGTGGCTGAAACATTTATAATGCACGTGTAGATGTATTATATGTCATCAATATAGTAAATCAACATACAATTTGACCATTAGTGAAGTATGAATAGGTAAACGATAAAAAATTACTAGATAACGATGGAGAATGGTAGATTTTTACTTCGTTGTTATTGCTTATTTTGTTCACCATTTGGCACTAAAATGACTTTCACGAAAATGTTTTCAATCTATGTAAAGTACAGTATTTCCCGACCTACAAGACGTAATGCATATTTTTCGGGTAGGGCTACAGGAAAAAAAACCAGCGTTCCATAATGTCAACATTTTATTATATGCAATTTTTACATTCCAAAATATCGTTTACTACAGTGTCCAAAAAATAATGTGAATTTGTTTTAAAAATTAAAAAAAAATTATTTATTCTTCCATATCAATTTCGTCGCCTTCAAAGTTACCCCCATCCGATAAAATGCACTTATGCCCAACGTTTTTGCCAGTTGTCGAAACAGTCCGAAAAGTCCTTTTTGGTATGGTCTTTAATGCTTTCGTCGATTCGGCTTTTATTTCCTCAATGGGTCTTTTGAGTTTAGGGAATAGCCAGAATAGTCACTCGGTGCTAAATCAGGCGAATACGGTGGTTTTCAGAACGATATGAGTTGCATCTTTGGCGAGATGGTCTCGAATTACGAGTGCTGTGTGAGCCGGTGAATTATCATGTTGCAAAAACCAAGAGCTGTTTGTCCATAATTCCAGCCTTTTGCGGCGAATAGCATCACGCAAGCGATAATGCTATATATGCTTTCATATAAAATATTTTTTACTACAGTAATAATATACTCTAATATGCTTTTATAATTCCCACGAATTTTAAATAATTAATTTACCTTATTTGTTGGACACAGTAGTATGTCACGAGGTTTCTCATCGTAGAAGAGGTAAGGTTAAAGGAATTGCTTTTTTTCTACAGTGAAATTATTTTAATAAATCCGTTTTATCTCACCCATAATGATATCTGTAAGGAAATGGACGTTAAGGACAAAATTTTTTAGACATATTTCTCAGTTTCCCGCCATACTATAAGAGAAGAAATTTGTATCCCGGTAGCATGAACTAGTTTTATCCGCGGGGTGTATAATATATGATGGAAACAATTCACCAGCCTGTTTCTTCTCTAACCATTTCTGACATTTTCAGGCTGATTCAGCGTCCCAATTTTCCGTGGACTGTAGTCGGTACACCGTCACGAAAAAAATGAACGTCACAAATGACGCAAACCATGTTGATGAAAAAGATTTTTTTTTTAACCGTCCCCCCTCATCCTCTTGTTTCTCTAAAGACCGACTGTAGTTTTAATTATTCCATCTGACAGTTTTTTGTCTACCGGGAGGATGACACAATGGGTGGATATTCCCCGGCGAAATAGATCCCCCCCCCCTCCCGAAGTCGACTACTTTGTCATTCACGACCCGTCTAGTGAGTGGAGTAAGCGGGTTTGCCCTTAGCTTGCCAAGCGCACGCGAAGAGAGAGAGTTGGCAGAGGCGCTGGAAGAGTTCCGAAATCGAAAGTGTGACGTGGATTAACGTAATACTTTTATAACCGCTCCTTTTACCTAGAGTCCGAAGGGAAGACGAACGAAGGGCGGAAGGTTTGTTTATTTTTTTTCTGCGACCCCTTTGAGTGAGTGTGACCGGTCGGGCGACTTGCGACACCGAGTCCCGGAGAAGAAGGAGTGAACGACCCCCGATCATCGCTTCTTCGATTGCCGTTGGTCGGAAATGCCGCGAGAGTGAAACATTTGTCATCATCTAACGGTCGCCTCTCCTTATGAAGAAGAACCCATTTGAGGAACCCGGAGTTTATTTTATTTCTCAATATATTTTTTTTTATTTTTACAGTTCAAATTCATCCTTCGAAAGAGTTGATTCACAATAAAACTTTAAAAAATGTCTAGCGGGACAGGATTACGTCCTGGGAAACATTGACGCCTGCAATCGATTCATTGTTTCATGAGTGAAGTATTTGTGTAAATACAAAATTAAAGGTCTTCAGTAGAATGTAATTATAACCCCGTTCCTGCAAAGGATTTTGCGAAGAGGACGGGAAGCCAATGTCTGTCAGACAGGGACTTCTTAGACCTAGCACCTTCTCCATCTGGCTTGACAGTCTGGCAGACTGCAAATATATCACAATGGATATTTCCCTCTTTATTATTCCATTAACCTTATTTGCTGTCAGTAATATAAATTTTGTTCGATAAAAGGGCAAGAATATTCCCCTTTCCTGCTGTATAATTGATAATTTAATTCACATAAAATGAGCCAAATTTTTATTTACGTTAACATATTTTGCGTCAAACTTTAACTATTTCGCAGAATTATATACGCCAGTTTTCTCCTCATCTTAAAAACCTATTTAAAGAACATTCATCTTTCGAACCCTCAAAAATCTTGATTATGGGTGTTAATTTTCTAAAATTAACTCTAGTCTATTAGTAATCTAAATGTCACAAAAACTGTAAGATATCCTGGTTCCCCCGGAAAGGTTGTTCCAATAGTATTAAAGTATAAGTATGTTATGTGCATTTAAAATCATTTTAAAATTTGTAAAAAATAGTGATCATAGGCGGAGAAATATGGGGCATGTGAATAGCTGGACACAACTTTAAAAGTTTCAGCTCTACCCCCGTTTGAACATGGAAAGTACGGCAAAAAAAGAGTTAAAACTCAATGTCTTACCTCCTCCAACCGGTAAAGAAAGTTATGAAATTGTTCCTCTCACTTAAAAGATCAAACTGATAATGCCGGAGAGTGAATAGCTAAAAACTATGGAATTTCCATTTGGGAAAGCCGATTTTTAAAAAATCTGTCATTCTTTTTTCTGAATTCCAGAATTAAATGTTTTAACCTTTGATGACACAGTTGAGTTTTCGGCCTCCCTATCCTCTGATTTTATTTTAAGTTTCATAAGCCTTTTGGGCTTAGTTTAGAAGAGAGCTGTACCACCACTTATGTCTCGAGAGAAATTTCTTGTTGATTGATGTGATGATTATAAAGGTGATGATGAAAGTCAATGTAACGGACGTGGCGAAGGCATCGCGGTAATTTATATCTGCACCCGAAGTGACAGTTGCCCCCGTGAAAATGGACCGCAATCGAATTTTACAAATTCATCCCCTCGGACATGAAAGTGATTCGTCATCGCTGAATTTCGGCGCACCAATTGCAGTCTAATGAATCGGCTGATTCTCCACGAAATGACCAGATAGGAATTGTTATTCCGCCGTGTGGAAGGTCAGGAATCGAAATAACTTGGGAAATCTACTCGTTTTTCTTGCAAGTCACCTTTTGGAGAGCTCGCGAGCAAAGGGCATTCCTTTCTCCGGCTTCCCTTCAACCGCAAACCGATCTCCTCATTGCGGATCTCCTCTGGGGACTGCTCCCGTTCGAGCCACATGGTCAGACGGGGTAGGTAACGGATTCAAAAGTTCCTGGAGGAGAAAAAAACCTTAAGTCACTGTGGCAGTGGAAATGACTGTTTAAGCATTGGAGTCCATCTGTGAATAACTCACGGTAGTAAACAACTTAAATGCAAAATAAGCGTTAACGCCCGTGGTACCCTGAATTGATTGCCCTGGGACATGGAATTGTGGGTGGTGGTAGTGCTGCTGATAATATCTTTGAAGATGTTTTGATGGATCAACATGAAATTTGTTGGCTTAAATAATAATTCCACGTGCGAAATGTGGCATTATCGTACATTGCACTTTCAATATTGAGACTATATTTGGCACATTATTTTTCCGCGTGCTGCACCCTTTGGATAATCTTATGACAATAATGCTTTTTTTCCGATTGATACCGAGCCTTCTGCGTAATGTAATGTTATCGACCTAGAAATACTTGCGTGTGAGAAGTGTGAATGAGAGAATGCTCGTGTAAAACTCATCACTTATACACCTATAAAACTCATGACTATTCTTGATAAAATTATAAAGAAACGTATAAGAAATCCTTAGGAAATTTATTTTAAGTTAATCCTTCTAATGAAGGATGTTTGAAAGCCCAAAAATCGTAGTATTTATCGGTAAATCAAGAAAAGGAGTATTTTATAAGTGCTGAGCAGAACTGTATAATGAATAAAAAACAATAGAATGAAAAATAATTTCAAAATACTCCTCCCAACGAAGCAAATTAGTTTCACGCGTTTTATTAGATTCCTCGGCGGACGCACAAAATTCCACTAAACATTACACTATTTTAACATTAAGAACAGAAATTTCCAAACGTGAATGTGTTTTATTCTTTGCAGGAAACCTTTTAACTAGGAATACCATGTCTTTGCTTGAATATTTTTGTTTTCTAAATATAAATCTTAATATATTACTCACGAAAGGAATGAGCATCCGTATATCTGTTTTTCGATCATTGTGATTCCCAAGGCTATTCCCTTTTTATTCTGCTCCTGATAAACATTTGCTATAAATACTCTACCACCGATGCTGTCATTATTATTACACCAACACAATTATATTATTATTATACAGAATATTACTATTACCCAAACTTATTTCTTAAATTCTCCTATTTAGTTAATATTATTTCGCGAAGATGTTCTATTTTACCTCTCCGATGGGAGATTTACTAAAAAAAGGCTGAAAGGTGAATCGTAAGCATTACGCAGTAATGGTTGATAACTATGATTATGTGAATTTTTCTCATTCTGAAAAATAATCAGAACTACATTTAAATTTTTCTTAAGGTCACCACAATGAGAACAAGTACCCGTTAGAGACACGCGGGTGAACAAATGTATTATTTTAATATGCGTCAAATTATAGAGGGTTCCCACTTAATTTCCGTCCGTGGAGTGGCGCTAAATTAACCATAAATTTCAAAAAAATAATTAATTCCAACGAGCGTGACGGTGAAAACGAGGATAAACGCATTAGTCGTGAGAAAGGGAGAGAAAAAAGCCGGGAATCAGTTCGAAATTAGCGTGAGGAGGGAAATTTTAAAACATTTAAAACTTTTCCACATTTATTATTTGTGCAAAAAACATCCTTCGAGATATAAGTGCCGAGAAGTTGGAAAGAAACAACATGGACGGATAGCGAGATGAAAGAATGAAGACACATTTATCATGGTGGGGAGGACGGGAAGTGATTAGGAGAGAGAATCTCGAGGAAGAAAGGAGGAGCGGGAGGAAGAGTCAACAAGGGGTGGAAGGAGGGATCTGTGGAGAGTGGTAGAAGGCTGTTAGTAGTTGGAGTGAGGAGGAAATGGGGAAATGATAGACATTCAAGATAGGAAGATAGGGAAATTAGAGCTACATATGTAAATGCTAGCACTCCCCTTCCCAACACATCCTTTCAATCTCTCCCTAATTTATTTGTCGATAGTTGATTTCCTCTTCATGATTTACTGCTTAATTCTTTAATTTGATTTTTAATTAACGACTTTGTTTCTAATCACTGCCTCAATTATGAAGGCAGACGAAGAAGACGTAAGCCTTCTGTCTTTGATGACTGACCGTAGAAACTATCCAGGGGAAAAACCGAATGAAAAAAGGATTAAAAAATCACCGTCAGAATTCACCACCATTTTGAATGTTATTTCGATGTATGTACCTTTTAAATGGAAAGTTTCCACGATTCAGCGTACCCCGTTGATAAACGTAGGTATAATTATAAATATAATTTATAATTTCAACTTAACTCTTAAAAATGCAAATCATGTCATGAACAAGACCATTTTCTTCTTAAATATTCAAGACAATAAACGGACCCTATTTCTTCTTCGTTCTCTGCCCTACTATTTATCCGCGTGATGCTTTGGAACGTCCACATGCGCAGACTATAAAGGGTGAACGTCTTTAGCGGTTCAATTGTTTTTTATACATTCCAAAAGTGGAATATAGAAACGGGTCACTGTCATTACAAATATCGACTTGGCATTTTCATCGAGTCCTATTGTTCCCCGTGACTTAAATTTACGGTCGATTGGCTAACAGAATCGCGGCATCCAATTCAAGAAATCACCAATTTCAGCACGGTCCTCTTTTTTTCCATCGTCGGTGTACATATATATGTATGCATTTAACAGCTCCCCCATGAGGTTGCAAAAATCTACACCCATGACATCACACGGTTTCGCTTTAAACGAAGCAATTAAGCAAGTTCTGCCCCTAGCGAAGTATGAAATTCAACGGAGAGTGACCGCAATCATTTGGGTGGCCAACATTATACGAGACAAAACTTTTCATCACATATTTAGCTGCCATTGTTACACGGGGTCGTGGACGATTTTATTTTCACATCGCCTTCCCCCCAGGAGGAGTTGAGTCCTTTTAATTCTATAAACATCGAAGGTGGCGCTTCGACTCCAATAGACTGTATTTCAGTTAATAAACCCATGAAGTCTCATAGAGAATGGATAAATGTGTTAAGAATGAATAGAGTAACAATGTACTGGCGTTTAAATTAAAATAAAATGAATGGTATTTAATTACCGACACTCGAAGTTTTCTTTTCCAACCCCAATTTTTACCGTGTCATTTGTATTTACAAGGTAGTCTTCATTCACGTACTCAAATTCCCTTAGGCTGAAATCGGATGAGGGGTGAACGAGATAAGAAATGGCATTTAATTGATTAAATAAATAGATGCATGCATGGGACAGATTTTGAAATCAATAATGTTTTGGCACTGTGTATACAAGTAGGGAGTTGAAAGGGGAAGCGATGGGGAACGTATTTGGAAGATTCGACTCATTTATGCATCGTTATCGTCGCAACAATGAATCCTCTCCCATCCGAGAAACACTCCGTGCCCTATAGAGTGGTTAACATGCATTAGTAAGCTGTTCCAAATATTTCACTGTGATTAAATCGAGGAACATATGCACGAAGTGAATCTTATTCGAGTAGCTATATTTAACCAACGTAATTTGTTTAGAGAGAGCTAGCACTAGATAGGAAAGGATGGAGGGCTGCGGTCAACCAATCTTCGGATTGAAGTACTGATGATGAAGTCACATGAAGCCACACGCCCGATGTGAATAATTTAATTGGGAATATTAATATCAATACGCAAATAATTTATATTTATTTAACCATGTATATTTGTTGTTGTCTCCTACTGTAATAGCACCACACGAGTTTTTTTCGAAAATTCTCCATTTTTTTCCTTTTGTAGTTTGTCGTCATTCATCTCTCGTCTCACCGTTTTCTAGGGTGGGGGGTGTGTAGGCAGACGTCGCCCTTGTCTGCACGTAATGCATTTTTCGTTGATTATACTTCTTCTGGTCACCCCGGTAGCAGTGGCAACTTCAGCAAAAAAAAGAATGATTATGTTATGGAGTCGTGTCAGTTAGTACTCACCACCCGGGGGGCGGGGGGGAATAATTTACCCCAGCGAGTTGTGAGCTCGCGGGGATGACATTAGCTCGCGGTAGAGCATGCCATAACAAGACTCTGGCGAGAGAGGGATGCGATATTTTTTTAAAACTTAGTTCTTTGGAAACATATATTCCTCCCGAGTGTAGTGAAATGCAGTAATTTTCTCACGTTTTTCCCTCTCCTCCCAACACTATCGAAAATCATTGCGTTCTCCCCTAGCGAGGAATTACCGAATGAAACCACCAGAGTTGTAATTAGGTAGAGAGAGTGTTGACAACTGCGCGTTGTGCAATCATTGGTCTCGTAACTTGACGAGACGTGAACAAGGCAACATGAAGTTTCTGTTACATTTTTTTGTTTATTTATCTATATTAAGAGTTCCGTAGGAGTTAAGTGCCGAGTGAGTAATCTTGTCAAGGAATAATTCTTAATCCTAATCCAATAACAGGACCATCACACACGTATTTAAATTTAATTTTAATTTTTGTTTCTTTTTTCGTGTTTTTATTTGACTGTATAATATTGTCGTCGTGAACTTGAGTAATACTTTGTTGTAGCAATGTTTTCTTAAGTTCTGTGATACTTTTAAAATGGAAAATTTGTGATTTCCCTGTTTTTGTATGTGATATCCTGTGCTCCTTAAATTTTGAATTTGCAATTACAGTGTACAGCAATAAATTTATAATGGTTCGGCGTGTAGTATGAAATATATGTCTAAACAAATCGCGTGCCACCGCGGAAAAGTCACGTGGTTTAAATGATGGAACAGCTTTTTCTCTATACTGTGCAGCCAGGAGGCTCGCTCCACCCAATTAATAACTCTATGATGAAATGTCCCTTGGCGAAACACGTCTTTGTTTTTGAGCTGCTAGTATACATTAAATGTTACTGACTCTTTTCATTTTGATGATTCACCGTCTTCTCCCGAGGAAAAATATTTTAACTCTTGTTATTTAAATATTTTTATATTTCAATCGGTCAATCGTGGATCAAAAGACTGTTTCTCTGAATCCCTCCATTCCATCTTACTTTTATCTTACGCTTCGATAAATATTCTTTCAAACTTATTGTTTAAAATTTCTTTTTGCTTATATATATATATATATATATGTATATTGATTTTCCTCTTCACTTCGTATTCCCTCTTCTGTGTAACTCTAAAATACATTGTCTCCCTCCGATTGTCTAGTCGAATGGTGTCCTTTTGTTTGCAGAAATTTTATGGTTTTATTTTTTTAATGGAACTGCGCATTAACTTTTTGAATTAACCTTAAGTCCTGGGTGAATGTGATCGAGACATATTTAAGTATATTGCCACGGGAAAGAACTTCGGAGAATTTTTCTTTCTCTATGAATAAATCGGAAAATTTTGAAGGATGAATTTAAATGATTTTTGGTGACTCACGAGTACATCACTAGAAAATAAAAATTATCATTTGTTTAATTTAGTTTGACTAATTATCAGCTACATTTCTTTTTTAATCGCATTCCCAGAGTTTTGTATGAAATTTATGTTTAATCCAATCGCGTGCCACCGCGGAAAAGTCACGTCGTTTCGATGATGGAACTGCTTTCTCTCTACTGCTCATCTAGGAAGCTCACTCTACACATTATAACTCTATGAATGAAATTAGTTGCATTCGAGTGGGTCAAAGGGACACTTAAATTAAGCAATCTTGGTGGCCATAAAATCATGTCGTCGACGTTGTGAAAAAATCTGAATGTCTACAGGAAGAGATGTTTTGATGCAAGAGCAGTTTCAACGTTATGGTGCAATTGGTTTGTCAGGAAAGAATATAAAACCATAGAGCTTGACAATGCCTCATATATACATTTCGAGTGGAATTCCTATGTGACTATGTAGAATTTGCTGAGCAAATTCTACATTGTCAGATAAGATGAAAAACGCTTGGTTATATCACAGGAGATTTTTTTTTGTAACAACGTTATCTAGGACGTTGGACGTCATCATCTGGTGATGACGTCCTCGCCACCTAAAGATGTTGTTCAACGTCGAAACCTAGGTCATGTTTCTAATAAAAAAATTCTTATGTGGAATTACCGTTTTATTCTTAAGGCTCGTGGATATGAGACTCTTCCTTTTTTGGTTCCGTAATTTGAAAAAGCAATAAGTATATATTTCTCTACGTGTATCCAGGTTTTTCTACTTATAAATCTCTACACAGTAGAGTTATAATGTGTAGAGTGAGCCTCCTGGCTGCGCAGTAGAGAGAAAAAGCTGTTTCATCATTGAAACCTCGTGACTTTTCCGCGGTGACACGCCATTGGTTTAAACATATATTTCATACTACACACGCCGAACCATTGTACACTTATTGCCGTGCACTGTAATCGCAAATTCAAAATTTAAGGAGCAGAGGATTTCACATAAAAACAGCGAAATCACAGATTTTCCATTTTAAAAGTACCACAGGACTTTATGAAACATTTTGAAAACAAAGTCTTACTCAAGTTCACGACGACAACATTATTCAGTCAAATAAAAACATGATAAGAAACACAAAAAAATTAAATTCAATTTAAATACGTATGCGACGGTCCTGTTATTGGATTAGAATTAAGTTATTCATAATTAAGTGAAAAGATTACTCACTTGGCACTTAACTCCTACGGAACTCTTAATATAGATAAGTAAACAAAAGGTGTAACCATGACAGAAACGCCATCTTACCGTGCGTCGCGAGACCAATGATTGCACAATGCGCAGTCACCAACACTCGCCCTACCTAATTAAAACTCTATGCTCTATACAAGTGACATGAATTGTTTTAATTGTTTCTTCACTTCTGTTTATTTTAATAAGAGATCACCATTTTTAATAGCATGAGAGTATACGATCCCGAACACGTCCTCCTCCATATTACGAAATTTTTGCATGTGGTTTGTTGTAAATCGTAATCACTGTAACTATCAAATGTAATCTCGAAGGGTTTTTTTTAATATGGGAGGCATTGAGGGCTCCGTTTATAGTAGCGTGCAGCAAAACTTGTCACCAGTGGCGCTTATTGTATACGACATTTAAGCGGTTTCCATTAATCTTATTGTGTAATGGTTGTATGGTAAGTATAAACCCTAATTACTCAATCTGATTTGGCGGACACATATAACAGATGTGTTCACTCACTTTCAAACTCTTATTTTGTGTACGTTTTATGAGTGATGCATCCGAAGATGTTGACAGGCTTATTCCTGTCATCTGGTCTTTCTGATCAATGAATTTTTATTTTACACCAATGCTGAAACTCTGAAGTTCTAAACCAATGTTGAGTTTTCTTCATAATTTCTTTCATCAATTTATTTCAACACTAATAATCAACAGAATTCGCTAAGTATTTCCGTAAGAATTCCGCAAGTATTCCTAGGTAAAATCGATAGAGTTATTTTATTCATGTAAGAACTTCTACCATACTCGATACAGGTAGCTTAACATTACATTTTTCTTAGGAGAACGAATTTTGATGTTTCAACTGGGAGTGGTTCACTGATTAAATTGAAATTAATTAAACAATCACTTATGCCAACAGTGGCTTGGAAATATCATGTTCCGAATGTGTTCCAATTCTGTCGGTTTGAAACTCTGAGGAATTTTCGACGAATTTGTAGCCAATTTCAAAGGTAAGTAGGTAAAGGAACGCCAGGGGAAGTCATAGTCACATAGGAATAGTCATGACGGGAATAGATTAGATCACGTTCATAAAATCAGGGAGTTAGGATGCCGAACAGATAGATATAAAATGTAATTTTTTCCTCGCACAATTAAAGATCACAATAGATGTAGTCCAATGTCCGGAGTTAGTATTCAGGATAGTTAACGTATATATGTATATTTTCTTGCTTGTATTTATAATGTAGTTCCTCGTCTTGACCTCTCACTTTGTAAGGGCATTTTTTAGTTGTTGTGCATGCTTTTTGTGAGCGGTCTGACATTGTCCAGCATGCTTTGTTGTTTTCGTATTAGGTTTTGCATGATAGTTTCTTCTTTTTGTGCGAAATGCATGACTTGTATAATGTGCACTGAGAGTCCATGTGAATGTATGGTGGTGGCTCATCCCTTGCCACACGCCCTTGTGGCGGCTTGCAGGGTATTATGTAGATGTAGATAGATGAGTCGAGTCTACGTCTACGAAATACCCTGCGAGATTCCACTAGGGCGTGTGGCAGGGGGTGAGTGAGCCATCACCAGGCATGCAATCCCACATGCATATATTAGACATAATACTCATGCAGAGAGGCCACTATCATGCAAATATTTCATTGATAAAAGAAAATAAATGTCATGCGGGAACAAAATTAATTAAAATTCAATTAAAAACATGCAGGTTATTATACATATATACCAGGGAATCCAACTTGTAAGTCCTCAAGGGCCACAACTTAGCCTATTATATGGTTGCGGGCCATATACTAATAAATTAATGTTTTTAAGTAACAATAGGAAACAAAGTAAGGTATAAAAATAATTAATGACGAGAAATCAGGGCGAAGAAGGAGCTATCAGATAATGATTCACTTATATCCTAATGACACAATCAAAATTAACTTAGCGGGTGCGTGTGACTAGACAAAGTGAAGTGACAGACGACAGTCGGCTCAGTGGCACTGGGAGGGATGTTTGTCGTGCGTTTTTGTCGTGATGCGCAGTAGTCTGTACGGCTCCAGCAGTGGTGGTGGGGGAAGTATTCTGTTGTTTGGGGCGAGTAACAGCACTTGTCGTGAACAAAAGATGATTATATTATAAAATCAATTACACAAGGACGCCATTTACCATTTATTATAACCTTACGCGGGCCACAATAAATGGCACCGCGGGCTACCAGTTGGACAACCCTGATATATACACTAGTTACGCTAACTATTATCTCCGAGAATGTGGTCATATTTATTTTTATCTCTAATTATTCGTGGAAAAAATGACATTTTATATCTACCTGTTCGACAGTCTATCTCTCTGATTTTATGTACGTTATCTGATCTGCCGTAGTATATCGGGGCTCGTAATATATTTTTGGTTTCTTCCTTGAAGTGATCCTCCCGAAATCTGTGTAATAAATTTAACCTGTACTTCAACCTACGCTCAACGAGTGTTTCCCAACCCAATTTCTCCAATAAGCTGGGTTACACTGCTTCGTAGGTCGTAACAACCTATCACAAATATGGCAGCTGCACTCTTGATCTAACTCCAACACCAGTCCTATCTCTTTTGAGTGTCCCACATACTCGAGGCATTTTCTAGCTGAGGTCTTACTAATGAATAGTAACAGCATTCTTTTACCGTTTCATTACATTTTTCTGGTACACTTCTTACGAATCATAACTTTTTATTTGCCATTCCACAAATTTCCCTAGCATTTTTTCCCCAGGACAGATCTTTTGTTATTGTAACACCTAAATATTTCGTACACTCCACGCAAGTTAAATTAGTTACCTTAGTGCTGTAAAAGTTCTCGGGTGTTCTGGACTTACGTACTCCAAAGGAGTGACCCAGGTCCCAAGGCTGCGTGTTACATGTTCCAAGTGTCCCATCTACAATTCTGTCGGTGCGATATATTCGATAGTAGGAATTCATGGGAAATCCCAGGAGTACTTGGGAGTAATTGGGAAAATTCCCATCTCTTACTTAGCCCTAAACGCGAGAAATCTGTGCGCCATGGGGAAGGTTATAACTTTACTCCAGAGGTGGCGTACCTTTATTGACGATCGAGCGCCAAATTTTATGAAAGGAAGAGCAGACCACTGTTGAATTACCCATCAAGTCTTCTCCTCTAGTAGAGATTTCTTTTGTTTTACGTTTATAAGAGAGGCATAGGATGTTTTTGTGATGCAAAACAATATTTTAAATGGTAATCATATTGTTTTTTTCCCCAGTTAAAATATTTTATATAATGCATAAAATAAAGGAAAAAAATCTTAGGAAATATCCACTATATTAGTAAAATCTCTATATTTCTGCAATATGACATCGACAAAAAGCAACATTTATTGATTTTTCTTCGTAAATGGCATATATAAAAAACTGTCATATGATGAAAATACACATTCAAATAATAAGAAATAAGGAAAGGGAACACATAAAAGGACGAACACAAAGTGTGTAGAAAACATCTAATTATCTAAATATAGAAATAAGAATTACGTACTACGTATTTTTCCACTAAGATTTTTAATCTGTTACAACTAGTTTCAACGCTACGGCGTCATCAGAGGTAGGAAATCAGGATGCCGAACAGATAGATATAAAATGTCATTTTTTCCTCGTACAATTAGAGATCACAATAGATGTAGTCCAATGT
>WURS02450639.1:0-14219 GCA_011762765.2 Rhinocypha anisoptera
CATTGTGTTTATGCAGCATGTGGTTCATGGCTGCGATAGTATAAAGGGGTATTGTGATTAGCTCGTAGGGCCCACCATGAAGTGCGACAGGGTTAATTTCATTTTAAAGAATGGTTTGGGCCTCCATCATTCAAGGGCAGGAGGGAGAGAATGAGGGTGAGGTTAGAAATTTAAAGGCAAGTGCAACTGCAAACCCTTGAAACCTCAAATCCAGGCTTTCACAATAAGATATGTTCATTTTTTGCTTGATGCACAAGTTAAATGGGCCCCAGACTAGCCAGTTAAAGATGGAACCTGTTGATTAAGGGATGGGTAAGCAAGGTTTTACTGAGGTTCTAAGCATTTTAAGTGTCAAGAGTACTGTAAACCCTACGAATTGTTGTTTTTTTCTGGTCCTGGATTTTAATGCTAGAAGTTTGGGAACATTTTGCCATCTGTGGAAACAAAAAATATGCAAAGTGTAGGTATTGTGGCTCTCTTATTTAAAGATGTGGGAAAAGCATGACCACCTCAGTCTTAAAGAAGCATATGAAGCAGTATTGTGGAATAATTGCTAGGTTGCGAATGAGGAGATGTGTTCAGCCTTTACATGTCAACGTAATTGAAGTATTGGAAAGTGAGGATGGTGGGAGTCCAAGCAATTTAACTCCTCCGAGTGACTTCATTACTCTATTTATCTCCCCAACTGGTGAAGGTTCATCTTTTGGTTTCAGATTTGATAGGAGATTTAATTCAAATCCCTGTAAGATTCAAACCCAGATTCAGTTTCAAGGAAAAAGTGGATTTTAACCATCCCTAATCAGTATGTATAGTAATATCTCAGTTTCTAGACAAGATCATGTTTCAGTTATGTATAAGAATGAACATACCATTTTGGTAGCAAATACTTCATCTGTAGAGAAATGCATACTGGATCCGATATGGCAGCTCATGATTTTGCCTATCCTGAGGCTCCAGAATTGCTGATCATGTGATATGGTGAAGATGAATATGTACTATATTTATGCTATGTCAATGTCTGATACTCATGTGCTGCAATGTATTTCCTGAATAATTTTCAAGTCAACAACTCTAACTAACCAATGACATTTAACAACACTTCAAAGATAGTTGCATTACTCTTGTTTTTTTTTATACCACTATATTTTGAAATACAGAAAGTAATGTTTTGCGAAGTAGCCTCAATTTATCTGTTTCAGCAATACATGATTCTGGAGAAACAAATTTGTTATCTGCTCTAAGTGGAAGTGTTTTCATATTATTGGGCAGCTACACTTGACTGATTTTTTCTTAATTTGTAGAAATTCCTCAGATCTTTTACATTTTGTAATAATATTTCTCCAACTTTCACCTTTTGCAATTTTTTTCCTTAGCAATTGTACAAAAACTGGAAAATAACTAAAAATAATTTTCCTAACTTGTTCTTAAAACTTTCAAAAATAGATTTTGTTATGATTTATTTTCATAATACGTAAATTGGAAAGAAAAATACACATTAGGGTAATATCGTATCTACCATTTATGAAATGAAAATTTGTTTCACATCCATAAATATTTTGTGTTTTGAACCGTGAGATCCATGTCCCTTTGCATGAGGTTCACTTGAATCATGCATGAAACTACTTGTTATATTAAAAATACATTGGCACAGTCACTTAATAGAAATACATTATATTCTTATAGCAAAAAAAGAAAGATTCATACAAGAATTCAGGAATTATATCACTTGTAAACATTGAAATAAGGAAGACATATTCATTTTTGGAATACATCAAAGGAGGGACTCAAATCCATTGTTCCTTTGCAATAGACTTTACAGGTAATCTTGATTTTATCATTGATTTCACAGCAATGTGAATTAATATTTTTTTTAAACTTGACGAAGTGTATATTTAAAAATGAGTAATTTATGCATAGTCTTTGGAACCTTTTCAATTTGATTTTTATATATTTTTTTCTCATACAGCTTCAAATGGCAATCCAAAATCCACAGATTCACTGCATTTCATCAGTTCAGTTCCAAACTCATATGAAATAGCCATTCAATCTTTAGGAAACATCATCAAATATTATGATACTGATCAGTCATATCCTGTTCTTGGCTTTGGAGCTTATATTCCTCCACATGGAGATGTCTTACATGAGTTTTTTGTGAACTTATCTACTGATAATCCTTACTGTAAAGGAGTTGAAGGTATGGGCATGCATAATTTACTGCTTTCTTTACACAATCTGCATTAAAGATCTGAACTTTAAATTATTAAACATTTGGAAATAGAGTGAATAACCTTTAATACTGTTAATAATTTTGTCATCTAAAAAATGCATTTTGTTCTTATAAGTTGTTAACGACAATATTTCAAATATTAGTTATTCTAGTACCAAATAATTACAGTACATCTTAGATGCTATGAAATACAATAGTTTTGTTAGTCATTTTAAATACGTAAACATACCTATATCCCTATAGATTACATAAGACATCTGAGATGTAGATACTCGGAACAAAAGTTAAAATGTATAACATCTTGGTATTATCATTAGTGCATTGGCTATCATTGGACTTAATAATTTTATTTTGTCTCATTTCATTGTTAGGTGTATTAGATGCATACCACAATTGTATTAGGCAAGTGAAACTTTGTGGTCCTACTAACTTTTCACCTGTTATCAATCATGTAGCAAAATTTGCTATGACCTACAGGGATGGAGGCAACTATTTCATTCTTCTGATAATAACTGATGGAGCAATCTCTGATATGCGAAAAACAAAACAGGTACTTCTGATGCAAATGGTGTAATTTTTTATTAGATGGCTTCCTCTACATTTATCTTCTACCTCTGTATTAACTTTTTAAGCCATTTACTGTTGTATTTTGCCTCATATTCATGAATGAGAATTTCTTACATTTCCTTTGTAAAGGAATTTGTACCTGCAAAACATATTAAGGATCCAAAAAAATTCTCAATTTATGGGAATGTATTCCCAGTATGATTTGTTAAGTTCTCTTATTATGAAAACAAAATTTATTCCTATTTTTTCCAAAAAATCAATTATTTTCATTTCATCCATGGGACATTTTTAATTGCTGAATTAATATTTAATAATAGCATCATATGAATTGGAGTCATTTACAAAGTACATTCCAATTTTTATTAGTACTAGCAGTAAATTTTATACCATTTTTACATCAATTTGACTTAACATTCTATACTTTATATCCTGTAATTGCTCCAAAACCATAAGTTCATCATTTTTTATATTGACATCTTACAGGCCATTGTATCTGCATCTGCATTACCAATGTCAATTATTATTGTTGGTGTGGGGCCTGCTGGCTTTGGTTCAATGGAAGTGTTGGATTCTGATTGGACTCCTCTAACTGCAGCAAATGGTAGTAAGGCTTTACGTGACATTGTTCAGTTTGTACCCCTACGCAATTTCCTGACAACTGGTGTAGATTATCATACATGTATGGCGAAACTAGCAAAAGAAGTACTTGCAGAAATACCTTCACAATTTCTTAGCTACATGAGAGCTAATAATTATGCTCCTCGGCCTGCTGATAGAAATAATCAGCCAGTTACACTGACCTAATACTCTAAGCATCTTTGAATCCATATTATACCTGAATATTGCTATCAAAATAAGGCATTTATTTTTAGCAAAGAGTAAATCCATGCGCTTAATTGTTATTGGGGTATAAATTAAGTTTATTCCAAGTTCATTATTGTGTTTGACAATGTTGTTCACTGTATGTATTGTTACATCAGACTTTGTCCTCTTCGGGAGGTCTTCAAAAACTACCAGACACTTCGCAATTCCCATTTTTACTTCCCCACTTCATACTCCGCAATCCCCCACTTCTCACTCATCAATCCCCCACTCTTTCCCTTACACATCTACCAAAAAAACTTTTTAACAATTATCCATTTAAAACTATACACAGCATCAACAACAAAAATAGTACAGTAACAACTTGGTTTTTATATATACATTATCTCGTCCAGCCTTAATGAAATTATGGAGGGAAGACTTGCTTTTGTTGTTCATAATTCAATAATTGTCAGCTTATGCCCCTAAAACTGCATGTGCTTAAGATGCACTGGTTTTTATGCCTAAGATGCATACAATGTGAGTGATACTTTGTCTCACAGTCTTCATAGAGGTAATAATAATGCAGGTGGCTGACAATTGTGCATTGCTTTCCTTAGTACTCTTCTCCATTTATAAGCTAATCATGTACTCTCCAATTGCATTTATAAAAATATCTATTAGAGTCTATGTCCATCAAAGTTATTATATCGAAGCATTGTGACACCTGAAACTTTATATGTTTAGGTTTTCATGTAATTTCATATTTGCAATTTGTATGCATTTTTTTTCTAGTGTCATTTTATGAACCCAAATCAATTTTATAACTTTGAGTTAACCTTCTTTTGGGGTTAGCCAAGAATTTTAATTATGTTTGATTTTTAATGCTTCAGTAAATTGTTTCAATTCATTAATACAGTCAATTTATCTCATCTGTATAATCCTTAAGTGCTCATGCTTCACATTGAACGGATCTACTGTAACTCAGTCTGTTATGCTTTCCTGAGATATTTTATCTACCTCTACTTATTGGTAAGATGAAGTTAACACAATCATTATTTTCAGAGTGACTTATTTCTGATTTAAATAAGATTTCTTATTTTTCAAATTGTTAAGGTATCCAGTTCAGAATATCAGTGCTACCTTTTATCATGTTCTAAAAATGTTATTTTGTGGAATATATTTTAATTAATTTAGTTTATAGAAAAACATCACCACACATAATTTAAAAAGTGTCATATTTTATTGGAAGAAATAATCCTCCTTTATAGGCATCTTTAATCACTTCACATTACATACATGAGTAATCTAATTATGTTAAACATTCTATGGGGTTTTGTGCAGTATTAATTTACTGTTGTTAATCATTAATTCACATATACCACTACACCCTTCACTTTGTTCCTATGGACATATATATATGCATTTTATTTAGAACTGCATATCATTTGAAGAACTGTAATACATTGCTCTCATTCTGAAAATTTAATGAAATCTACCATTTATTAATTAACTGTGTGGTTTTATTAGTTTTCTTTAGATAGTTTATTAGATTGAAACTTTTAAATATCAGTTTCTATTGTGATACTGCCATAAGATTTTGATAAATTACATTATAGATAACAACTCAATTTTCACTCATGGACAGCCAGTTCATTATTTACTTTGGGGAATTTGGGATCAAATGAGATTTTAACTTTTAAATAAGGCTAATTGAATTTCAGAGTAAAAAAATAATTCATTGCCATTTCCACTGAAGGAATTTGGCACACCAAACCCAATGAGTCTTTTGTGCCATTTCTATAGGTATCAACCTTATCACTACTCTTGTGGCCTATGTTTACATTACAATTGCTAGAAAATGACTGCCTTCATCATTTTTCATAGTTTACAGAAATCTAGAAAACCTATCTTCAAATGAATTAAATTTTGAAAATTAGTTTTTACCATTTTGCCTGTGTTATATTTTAGCTAAACTGCCTAATATATTTTGTTATCATTTTGTTAATCCACTCTTCTCTCATTGACAGTTTTGACATTCCATATTTTTCACCAATATGATTTAAATCAACAAGAGTTATTTCCACTATGTAATGCCTCTCAAGTACTATTTATCACTTTAAAATATTCAACTACAGATTCTCATCTCCTGTTTATTTTATATTTAATAAAATTATTCAAATTAAGAATTTTAATTCGTTTCTTTCAATCCCTTGTCATGTTCAGATTATTGAAAGGAAGACCTTTTCCCTTAAAGTATTTGGTATAACTCAGCACCAATAACTCAGATTAACTACACCTCTTTCTCACTTTACACATTCACAACACTAAATTGTATTGTATTTTAACTATATTTATAAAAATATTAATGTTTGTATTAAGGTTTTGCATTGTATTTTTGTATGGATAATAATTTGTGATATTCTAATATGCAACTACTATTGTACTTATAAGAAGAGAAAAAAGATATAATTTTTCACTGTGGTTTTCATATTCATCTCCTGAAATGGGTGCCTCAAATTGTAGTGCAAAAACTTTATATCAATCATCAATTGGTTATAGAAAAGTATATCATTTCTACTTTCATGTACAAATAATAAGTGATAATAGTGATACCCTGGACGCAACTGCTAAATGCTTGTTGCATTTGGTGGCAGATGCTAGATGAGTAAAGACATTGCAATAATGCCAAGGCGCAGAGCTATAATCTTACAGGTAATAATTCTTGTATGTGTAGTGGAGTTCATGGATAAATGCCAATGATCACTTTAAATACATAGATACATAGTACAAAAGTATTATCCTGGATTTGTATACCTGGCTGGGGTCTTATGAAGTAGAAGTGAGTAAGTAGTTAATTTTTTTGATTAGGCTGGATTCACTTTTAATAATGATATTTTGCTAAAAAATCTATTCAACAAATAAATATACAATATCACCATAGACTAAGTTAGCAGTTTCAAATCAAAATCTCTTTACTAAAACATTCATTAGATAGCAGAACTATAAAGAGCTTTTAACAGATTTGGATTATCTACTGGATTTCTTATTGAACACACATAACAAATCCAAGTTCCTAACTAATGACAGCTGTCACAATCACAACAGCAGATCATGTCAAGATTTTCATCAACATTACATGGTAGATAAGGACATGGAACAATTCACATGATCCTAAAACAATGAGGTTAAGAATATATATGAGTTTGCCATTAGATTTAAAATATGAAAGTATGATTTTTATATTTAAAAAAGTTATTGAAGTTTCTTCACCTTCAGTTGTATTATTATTTAAAAGAATAAATCAACTAGTAATTCATTGTCACTTTCATGTATTGATTATTAATGTATATATGTACAACTATGTACTCTATACACATGATGTGCCTTATGTCATGTAACCTTTTTACAATGGTCTCCAGGCAAATAAAAGTTTATTATTATTATTATGTTTTACTGCCTCTTTACCACCTCTTCTACTGAGTGTTACTCTTTCCTTGCATGAGTCCAGATGTAGTTTCTTCTGTTATCTGAGTTGTCCTCTTATATTTGAGTTTATGTTTTCGAGATCTGTTTTGGGTCATTTTATGATTCCCAATTAATAGGTTAGTAAGGAGATGACATAGGTGTTAATGGCTTTTATGAGACTTTTGGATCTGAGTAGACATTTTAATATTAGTTTTAATCTTTGCTGAAACTGTTACTTTAGGTGATTTTTTATGTTAGTGTGATCTGGCCTTGTGTTTTGTTGAAATCCAAGGTATTTGTAGGTTTCATTTTGTTCCATGTTTCCAAATGATTCATTGTTTAGTGTTTCTTTTTCAAGCTGTTCTGTCCACTTACCTTTTTTGAATGTAATGTTTTGCATTTTGTGGGTCCAAATTTCATTTTATGTCTTTTGTGTCTGTAATGTTTAGGATATTTTGCATTTGGGTATGTGTTTATTATTATTATTGTTTCTGTGCTTGTTTTTAACTTTTTTATGTTTTTCAGAAATACTGGTACATACCTATAAGTTTTAAATTTTCCTTGTTTTTCCTTTTTTGATTTTTTGTATATTAACTCTTGGATTAGCAATGGAAACAACTACAATTTATACCTGTAGTGCCTTACTCAACTGTTTACTGTCAAACTTGTTTTTCTTTGCATCTGCATCCCTTGCAGATAGTAGTTTTGCTTGTAATAGTCAGTAGGCAAACATTATACATATAGAGAGAGCAGATACAGTTATTGATGAATCATTGTGCATTAAAAAAAAATTCATTCCTGTTATCAGGTAAAATAATATTTTTCATACTAACTTTTGAAAGATGTTAAGAAAAATATCATGGCCAATGAAATAAATTAATTGACTGCAAAGGATACATTCATATATCAGTTGTGCACTTTTTGGTATAATAAAATAGAAAATGCATGTTTACTGTTTGCTCTGTCTGAATAGCATTTCTAAAGGATATTTTATTTTCCTTAACACCCATCAGCTATGTAATAGAATTTTTCTTCTGGTGTATGACTAGAGGATGTTCTACATGTACACCTCATGTGCATGCTGATAATATCCAAGGCTTGGTTAATGTACCATGAATCTAGTAATAATGTCTAGTTTATAGTATGCACATCTTGCTAGATTTTGCCTTTAATTTCTCAATTCTTGAGGCTTTTGAAAAGCAAGATAACACATATGCTACTAATTACCTGGAAAGTACATAAAGGTTATATATATTGTATGATCACCTACCCTAGTTGGGTGTAATTTTTAAGATTTCTTGTCTTGTCACAAAATCCTCTTGACTTTTCCGTAATAATAAAAATGAATTAATTTACTTATTTGAAAACCAAAATAGATTTACATAAAATCGTTATGTCAAATTAACATCATTTCAAATAGTAACGTTTTAGGAATACTTAAAGGATCTGCTGTGACCATATCATCACATGCATAAAATTACATTTTTCATAAAATTGGTAAATGTAAATTCTATTGTATAAGACAACTTTCTAAGTTCTGTTCAAATGCACTTTCCTATTGTTAGTTAAGAGGGTTCCCCTTTCCAATATAATTTGGGAAGGTGCATGATTCTCAAATGTGGCTGATAACTGTATTCCCTTCACCAAGTTTTATGAAGCTCTTTCCCAACTCTCCTTTGAAATTTATTTTGGTTTTCTATAGTTTCAGTAGCATGCTAAATCAAGGTATTTGCATACTGTTTGGTATCATATTAATCAGAAGTTATTAATGAAAGTAAATATGAAGTACATATGTGGATATATTTCCATATGAAATATTTTATTCCGGTTAATCATAGCTTCACTTTCTCAAGTTCCTGGTTAAGGTCCAATACCTGTCAAACCTTCATCTGTACTTGATAGGAAGAGTGCCCCCCTACTGGTCTCCCACACACTGCCATAGTGAAAAAACAAGACTGCCTCAGCTAAAGGATTAACACAAAATTTCAGAAAATATACACACATAAAGGAGAGATAAGATACAATTTTTTTAATAGATCATGGTGCAAAGAGAGGTTCATTATGCATTAGCTATAAGATCCTATTTTTAATACTAATTAAGCATTGGGTAAGGAGCTTGACTGTTTAGAGTAACCCCTATGAAACAAGAAGGTAGTAGTATTGCATTTTACAATTTTACTGTCAACGTTGACAGTGATGATTATTTCAGGTTTATTTTTGTTGGCAATTGCCAACAAAGTTACTTTAAGCAGGTTAATTAGATTTGATATCCCAACATTGAAAATGAGGGAATTTTAATTATGCCTCTTATGTAGAAGGGGTGCCACAATAGTTGATCTTAAAACTAGGCCCTCAGTTGAAGAGACAGATACTAAACAGATACCACATACAATAATGAAAGTACTGCAGGTACAGAATTTAACCTGACTGGGAGGTTACAGATATGCAACAACAAAAGCACTGGGCCCAATATAGATGCTGGTACACACATGGAGTCTATTTTTTAAAGATAAAAAATTAACAGCAGTAATATTTGCTGGCGTGATATGGTGGAAGTTATCCATTACGGAAATGAAAATCACTGGGTGAACTCCACAAATTTTTAATGTGATTAATCTGATAGTTCACCAAGTGATTTTCATTTCCGTGATGAAAAATTAATTAATTTTTAATGAGGCCAACACTTTTCTGCCTTCTTACTTGATTTGACTTTTATTTGCTTATGTCTTATGCCTCTTATACAAAACCCTTCAAGTTTCAACAACACTTGATAGTTTCTGTAATCAAAGGCCTCAGAAAAATCAAATAATAAGGCTAAAGAGAATAATTTAAATTGACATGGATTACAATCTGTCGTCCATGCCAGATACAACACCTGATTGACAAAAGAGTAAGGTGTAGAGGCAGGGGTGTTGTCAGCTTCCAAGTTGAAAAATTTTATTGAGATTGCAGGGAAAGCCAGTTTCCAAGTGGGGGTGGGAAGACTTGCATGGATAGAAGCAGACATAATAAAATTAAAATATTGATATGGAAGAGTAATGAACATTTAATTTTTTAAATGGAGTAGCAAATATGAAAAATGCACAATATGGAAAAATTGCAAATAATTAAAAATAAAAAAAAGGAATTTTCTTGGATTCATGGCAAATTTTTCAGCTTCTGTTTGAATAAAGTAATTATAATTGTCTAACATATGTTTTCTTAAGTTGTTTAACATAAGTCTGTTTTTTATGTACACTCGTCATGGCCAGTGCGTTTAACCTTTCGACTCCCATAGTGCATTGTAACCAAGCCTTGATTCTTCGCAGACTGCTGGTGGAGCATGGCTGAGTGAGTAGTATCAGAAAAGCCTTTTTTGTTGCTAGAAAGAAAGATTCAGTCTCCTTTAACACTTGGGAGATAACAAGGTCTTTGAGTTCTTCCCTACTCAATTTCTTTTCAACCCTACTCAAACTTTCCATATTTTGTGTCAAAGTTCTAACACTGCTTCTAAGCCCTCCAAAAGGTAAAATCTGTGAAATGAAACTGCCTTCTCATTTAATTCATCTATTGACATGTGTAGCATATGCAATGGATGTAGATATGTCAATGCAAAGGCAGGTAAATTGACCGTAGAAAACCATAATTCTAAAGAAGAGACTATAGAATCCAGGTACGGAATTATTCAAGATCTTCTCCAGAGCTCCATGGGATTTGTTACAGGATGGTTGCTGTGGTGCCATGGCATATTCAGATTCAGTCCCAGTTGCTCAGCGATTTGATTAGCTTCTTTCAGTACTTCATCAGTGATTTTTTTCTTCTTCCTAATGATGGTGCCTAACCATTTCCACAATGCATTGAATGTGCTGTGAGGCTTTGACAATATCCAAGGTCTTGGATTGGAGAGCATTCACAATAGGATCTAATACTACAGAGTACTTTGCGATCAACATGAATGATGACTTTCATGCCACTGAATGCAACTCTTTTTTGTGGCAGTGATTCCTTCAACGGAAAGGGTTTCTAACACCCGAAATATTTGTACAAAATGCTCCTTAAACACTCTGATTCACTTGTGTTTTTCAGACCAACTTATCTGGCATAGGGTTGGAATGTTTGATATCATTTTTATCCTCAAAACCGTCTCGTGAAAAAATGTAAAAATGTCCTTTATGGTTCCTACACTCTTGTGGATTTCATTTAATGAGTTCAAATAATTTATGACCAGATTTAGTTTTGTGTGATGAGCAATGAAAGAACAATGCTTTTTATACTTTTCTTGCAATATTGCTTGGACCCCACCTTTGCCAGACAGTAGAACAGCCATTAAAACCCAAACACACACATTTCTTGGGATCCAGTTCTTCATGAGTGACAACACAGCTTTCCCTTTGGTTTTTGGATCAATTGCTTCCAGTTCGGTTAAACCTATAAAATCTGCTTTGATTTCATGTGTCTCTTTGCCAAAATAATGTAACCTTATGGATAGCTGTTCCTTTTCCGAAATGTCAGCGGTTTCACATGCTAGTAAGCTATATGCACATGCTTCTTTCACTTTATTAAAGATTCTCTCCTTTATAGTAACACATTATGAAGAAACTATCTCATTCTGAACCTGAACTGATTGATATATGGCATTTTTCTCCATTTTCAACATGTTTTTTTCAATGATTGATCTCTTGCATCAATTCATAAATGGAACAAATCATTCAGCACTCTCTCATTATAATGCTTGCCCTAAAGCTGTAAATTGAGCGTACCAGAAAATGCCACACATGGAATTATTGAAATTACTACCATTTTATTTCCTTCTATGATTTTCTTGGAAATCTGGTTAGCCTAAATGTCACTGTGACAAGCAAATGTGACTGTGCTCTTGCAGCGTCAACAGCAGTTTTGTGCCACTAGGTATTTGTGTGACCTTCACAAACCTCATGAACATCTATATATTTATTGAAAGGTCTTATTATCAAAAACACAGGACCTCTCTGACCGAACTTTGTTTTGGTGGGAATACAACACAATACATATTTGCAAAATTCTCCTTTTAGGTACCTGAAGTATGCCAGCCACAGAACCTCTCCAAACATTGATGATTGAATTTCCTCTATAAGTGGGTATCTTCTTCAGAAAAGTTATAGGCCTTAGATGGAATTCAGCAATCTTCCTGTAACTCTTTCTTTCTCAGTCAGAGTTGTAGATGACCGTCCTAAATATCTATCAATGTCATTTTTATGACTGTCATCTACTGAAATGCTAGCTTCAATATCTGGCTCCACATTATGACTAGTTGAAGAGCTGGATCTGCGTTCCTTATCATGTGAAGTAGGATGGATTGCCTCTTGTGTAGTTATAGTTGACAAATTGGTATGTTGTTTTTCTTCATCGCTATCACTCCCATTCCCATTTGGTTTTTTTCTTTTCCAAATTAACTGCAAACAATATATTGCAAAAATTAAAACAGACATATTGCATTGATCAGTATATTCCATTGCTATAAAAAAATTGACTTATGGATATAAAATGGATTATGCTTACTAAGATCTCACTCGGTGGGATTGTTATAAATTAATCTTTACTTTATAGTGTTGCAAGTTTTTCTCCTTTGTTCGAAATGTTGATTTTGGAGCTTAACCTTTATCCTGCTTATATCTCAATTATTAGAAGTTGCACATGGATTGTAAATGTACACTTTGAAGAATTCCAAGAAATTAAATCTCTGCCATCTGTCATTGTGCCATACTTTATCTAATGATCGAATTACAATAAAATTTACCTTCATCATTCAGTGAAGATAGGTCGACTTGCTTCTTCAACTGTTGACTTTGCCTGGATGATTAGCTGGAGTGAATACCACAAGATGCTTGTCAACTCTTTTTCTATAAGAAATTGTCAATTTCTTTCTTTTTTTTGCAGCTTCTTCGCACACGATTCATAAACACATAAATTATCTCTTTTTCTGCTGGACATTTTCAATTAGGTTTTTCAGAACACCCTTGATAATTGTTAAAATTAAGGATTAACACAATACATATTAGTGCATATGGAGAAAAGATCACATTAGATACATATCAGCTGTATCTACTCGAATCATGTGCAATATCTATGGTACAATTTCTACATTGCAGTTAATCTATGTTCAAAGCCAAATACATTCTAACAAGGGGCACATCAGCCAGTAAAAAGTTAACGGCACACTAATTTTTCTTTTTTTTACTACTACATTTATTTATTTTACAAGCCTTTGCTAGACAGTAGTCTGTAGGCTTTACTGGTCTAATTATGTCCGTTAAAGATTACATTTTAAGGGGTTATAGGGAGCTTAAATGAGATAATGACTGATGTTAGTACAAGAAGTGGGAAACAAGATACACGAGGAAAAAATAACCTTAAATAAAAAAGTGTGGTGGCCCCTTAGGTGGTGGGGAGGGGCAGCTGACGTCCCTGCCCCTGACACCCATGTGTGAAAGCGTGCCTAGATTATCTAAAACCATACTGTATTGTGGATAATAAATAGTAAGGCTCCAAGTGTGAATTTAGCTGAGTATAGAAACAATAGCAAACATTTTACTGAATTGATTCAGAAAGGAAATAGGTAAATATGAATTCATATCCTATATTTTGTCTTTACCCTTATAAAGAGGTATGATTAAAAATATACACTGAATGCAGTTGGTGCAAATGATTGGTATAAAGGAGTAAACCTTTATGTTAAAACGACATTACCTTAAGGCAACTGAAATTGAGTGAATTGAAAATTAGTGTCTAAAGGAATATGAAAGTTAAGGTAGGAATAATAAATAGAGGAGGTAATTAGAGTGTTTGTGGAAATGAAAAATTGGGTGTCTAAGGTAACTTATTTGGTATGGATAGTAATAATGAAGTACATTGCCATTAAAAGTTATTTCTCAGCTAGTCTTCTAATATAAGATAGAGAAACACTCACAGCTATTAAGCTGCGTCTTATTGAGCTTATTGCAATCCCTAGGTCGTGTCATTATAATCATATGCATATGTTATTCTTTAAAAGAAAATTATTTTTGTTATTTCTTCTTCTTGTCTCTGAATCTTGAGGGCGAGTTTTTTCTTACCACCTTAAACATTGCGGGTGTTTTGAAGATAATTTCGACATTCAATTGTTTGTGGGAACGCTGTCCAACCACGGGCTGCTGGTCGG
>WURS02450648.1:0-14219 GCA_011762765.2 Rhinocypha anisoptera
ACCCCCCTCGATTCGGCACGGCCGGGGCCAGCGGCAAGGCTGTCGCCGCTCACCGCCCCCGAGTTTTTGGAGGAATTGGGCGTTGTTCTCCCAAAGCTTAGGCGTTAATTGAAAACGATTAATCGCCACACAAACACCAGAATTTTTTATGCCAGCAAATAGCTACTCATTCTTTCCCCTGGGTTTCAAATTTACATTGTATTAGACACTGAATATTAAATTATTCAGAGACACAGTAATTGAAATAAGAATGGCTAAAGAAAATCGGCTTAAACTAAATTTTAAGAAACAGAAGCACGATCTGTCAAATGTGCATAAGAAGGATAGAAAAGCTACGGGCATATACGCACCCAACATAACTGGAGTAAAATTCTAAAGCTAAAGGTGGTAAAATAATCAATGATGATAAAGGGAGGATGGAAACCTGGGAAAGATATAATACTGACTTTTTGAGAACAATAGGCTGGAAGATTCTCCTTCTAATCCCTGACAGTCAGCGAGTATTATTGGATGAAATCACAAATACTTAGCATAAATCAGGAACGTCAAATTAGGATCAGTTCATATTCATGCTGAATCCCTTAAGTTACTTGACACGAAGTCAATTAAAAACCTAACTGCAGTATTTAAGAACATACTCTGTACTGGAATGATATCAGAGTTATAGCTTAAGTCGCCACTTACTAGTTATGAAACAAAAAGCCAACTTGTTTAATGACTACCGCACCATTACCTCATGGGTCACCTCTTCCATAAAGTAATTCACAAGAGTATCTTTAGACTTTGTGAAAAACATATCAGTGGGACGAAAGTCGTATTTCGCAATTCATTAGGAAAAATAGAAGCCCTTTTTAGCATCAAAATTCTTTTTCAATGAATCAGTGATGCCCACGATGATAGTTTTGCATGTTTCATGCTTTCAAAAAGTTCTTGATAAAATTCAGCACGGCAAACTTCTTCGGATATTGAAAGAAATAGGACTGGATGAACGGCACCTAAAAAATATTACTAATTTATTTTTTAAGCAAAAAATTACCATACGCATTTGTAAGGAGAGAATTATGAAGACGTTTTGATCAGAAGACGGGTCCAACAGGGCTGTGTATATTTGATAGTGTTTGCGGGTAGCCTGGAGCGGGTGCAGACTAGCGTGTACAGCGCGCAGCGAAATTAGTAGTGAGTAAAAATCTAAGTAGACAGTGTAAGAAAAGTAGTTGTATTTCTTTCCACAAACCTGAGGAACTCAAAATGCGGCTGAGTCGATGTATTTTAATAATCTCATGGACGGAACATTTTACTAATCTATCTGTTCCAGGAAGAATTAATAAGGAAAAATAAACTACTCCTGACCATTAAATCAATAAAATACCTCGGACATATGAGAAACAGCACACGTTACGAAATATTAAAAATAATCCTACAGGGAAATATAGAAGGCAGGAATGAGGATGGGGAAGGACGCCTTTGTGGCTGAAAAACTTAACGCATGTAGTTTAATGCATCGATAGACCTATTTAGAGCCACTGTCGTCAAAGTACACATTGCCATGTTGATCGCCGACGTCCCAAACGGATAGGCACGTAGAAGAAGTCTTCATTAGAGGGTACGTTTATTGGTCTTCCTTGTCTTCACCATCTCCATTTAGCTCTCGGTCTTACTTTTATCTCCTTGGAAATAAGTCACAGTTCACCATTTAATCGTCCTACGTTTTTTAACAGCTTGAATCGGTGCCGTTAATCCTACGAATGACTTTCCACCCCTTGGAGCACCAAGTGAATCATTTATTGAAACCGTATCTTATTCCGCAGTTATCACCTCCGCTGCGTGAAGATTTTTTGATGGGCAATAATATGAATCTCTTTCAAGAGATTGTATGACAAAATGCTAACTATTGTGTAAGTCATTCTTGCTTAATGTCGCTTTCCATGTGTATCTGGAATTCATTTAATGAACTGTTCAGTGAAACAAATGAGATCCAATTCACTTTTTCGCTTCTGGTGATGATTGATATCAAACACCGGAAACTCGAGCACTAGACCACAAAAAAATTGTTTTCTCACCGCACAGGTCTGGTGTGCAACTAGGCTGACTTATTATGATATCTTAAAACTCAAAGTTTAACTTAAATCAAAAAAATAAAAGCTTTTCCCTTGAAAAATTGCATGTTACCGAGCGTCATCTAATGCGCTTCCAGGAATTAAAATGGAAAAAATGGTTGATAACATCGTTAAATATTTTGTTCAAATATAGATTATTTCTTACCTGTGACTAAGTTCTTTGCTTTTAAAACCAAATATGACACGACAGCTTCTGGTGGTTGTACTTCCACTGTTGACTTCATTAGGTTATACTTCAACGGGTTCTATTTATATCCATTGCATGATGTACGCCTTTTCGCTGTAAACATTGACGTTACAGTCATCCCCATTAGTAAATCCTACAGTGTATATTTTTTAAAATATATAAACGTGAATAAATTACGTTATTTATGTTAACATATGTTATTCTGCCTCATATTGATAGCCAAAAACAGTACCATTTTCTATAGAGACTAAATTTTTTCTCATTTGTCAAGTTTTTCTGGACATTTATTCCTGATTTTGGTGTATAGAAAAATGGGTGATTGATGTAAATCATGAACCGGTTAATAAAGATATTATTGTTATTATAAATTTTCCTCAGCTCGAATAAATATCGGTTGGTCGTTTATTGCTTAGGTTGATTGGTTGACATGGACATCTCACTAGATCGGAAATACCGTATTTCCCGACCCATAGGATTTACTTCTTTTGCTCGAAAATTTTATCTGAAATCGGCGTGCGTCTTATGTGCCGATAATAATTAATTATTCCAACATCTGGAATTACCGCGAATTAAAAATGGTAGTCTACTAGAGCAAAGGATTCCTTTATCTCTTATCTTACCTTTATTACAGTGAACAAAATGTAATACAGTTAGTGATTTTGACATGTGATAATCACATTTTATTCCTATAAGTTGTTAACAAAAAATATTTTTATTATTACATTTGATTAAAATATAACCCAGAAAAATCGGAGTGCTTCCAGTGGACCGGTGAACACGGTATTTATCAATTTTCCGCACCGATTCGTACACCTTAAAACATTTTTTTGTATTCTAATCGGTTGATATTTCGTTATACTTTCATTTCCTCAAGCTTCCTATGGAGGTTGTCCTCAATTTTCTAGTTACTGGAATCTGCTAAAGTGTACAAATTCTTTTCTTTTGTTTGAGTACTGTCGGAAGGCTTTCACGTAACATGGACGATATGGCTTTGCTCTTTCTTTGTTCTGCATTGGTACTTTCACCCGGTTATCAATGACTTTCTTTGTTCTGCATTGGTATTTTCACCCGGTTATCAATTACCGATGATATTGTAAGGAATATCAAATATGTTTATCAACCCCGTAGACATGAAAAACTGTAACTTCTTTCCATTTGAATGAAGTAATATAAAATAGGCGCGGCTGTAGGGATCTCTCATTCTGAAACTGTACCTTGAGTCAAAGACTTAAAACATTCGGGCGCTCCAATGTCACAAGCTCGTTCCCACACGAAAACGCGTGAAAGTAAACGACACGTCCCCCTTTCCAGTGAATGGCTTTACCTTACTGTGAAGGTGGTTCATTTCTCCTTGTGATTCAGTCGAGGCCGCTTCGAGGGATCGGCCAGAGAGACGACTGAAAACCCCTTAAAGCCATAGTATGAGCACCAAGACACCGAAATTCCGAACTTATCTCAATACACGTATCGAGAGTTCTGCCCTGGACTCTAAGACGTTGGCATTCTGACACGGATCGAGATTTTCATCATGCGGGATTCATCAATTTCTCTCTCTCTCTTTGTCTTTCCCTCTTCTTTCCGTAGACGTTTAGCAGATTAAACGGTATAGTCTCTCCTTCACCCGCGTTGAATGAATGGGGCCTTGAAATTTTAATATCCAAAAGCGATTAACATAAAATTGAATGGTGTTAGTTGCAAATGGGAGGGGTCCGAATGCTGCGGCGAATTGGGCCTTCAAGGATACGTGTGAATTCGGACGAGGTGGCATTGAAGGGAGGGGGAAGAAAATGAATATAATTATTGATTTATCTGCAAGAGTTCGGCGATGACAGTTAGCTTACAGGAAAGAATTTCCTTATTTAATTATTAAACATGGAAATTAACATTAAATCGCGACCTTAGTACGAATTAAATCGCCGTAGCTTATTTAGAATTCTTATACATAGTTTCTTTCGAGTGCTTATTGAAGAATGTTACTGGCGACGTTCACTGTTTTGCTGTAGATTTAGTTAATGAAGAGAACATTATTGGATTTGGAATTTAGTTGTACTTTATTGGTTTTAATTTTTATTTGTTATTAAGCCGGACGTAGTCTACCCATTTTTCCCCTTAGAGTTGGACTATTCATTAACACCAAGATAAAAACGTTAAAGGTTTCAATTCTTGCTAAAATGAAAACTGTTAAACTATGAATTGTTTTTAAAAAGAGTGAAATGATACACACTCGACATTCTCAATCCGGTATAAATGAATAGGTATAAGGGAAATCATTTTACGTCATAGGCTAGTACGTACAACTCTTAAATAGATCTCGCTTGGCAACCTGACTATGATACCAAGTATCGAAATCATGGTCGTGCAATAAATTTATCAAGTGGAATTTATCAAATTTATTTATTTTTCTTCCATATTAGAAAATTTTCAAAATAAATCCCGAAACTGTGTAATTTATCTTAAGTAGATGCTACTTTTTTCTCTAGTTTTAGGAATAGTCGCCTTGGTTAGTGATACAGATAGTATAAAATTACGACCCGCAACCTAACGAGAAAGTGGAGGAAATGATACCATTTAATTAGTCTGTAAAAGTTTTGAAGTAATTAGTAATTTGAAGTAAACGCTGTCACGAAATGCTAGGCCTGCCCATTGAATTACTTCTACATCCTCCTTCGTCCCAGTTACTTTTCCACACACTTTCTGCTGCTAAGAATGTACAGCCTGCTGTTATCTCTTATCGTACTTAGGGTTTACCGTAGCCTGTGTTGGAGCTGGTAAGAAAAAGTTTCAATCGTGGAAATCATTCAAAATTTAAGTAGGAACATTTCCAAACACACTTTTATTTTTTCCCACGAAGCATCATCATCAGGACCTGATTATTTTACTCTGCAATCGCAAGAAAAAATAAAAATCATATGTTGAAATAGCCAAGTGTCTGATTTGCCTGGTTCTCCGAATGCTGCGTTTATGTTCATCTTTTGCCTAAAGAAGCGAAGTTTTCCAAAACTGACGTATTAGACTGACTGATAATTAGTGAGTTATCTCCGCGCGTGAACCAAGGGCTTTGATAGGCTTTCTCACGATTAGATCCCGGTAAATAATGGGGTTTTTTAACACTGAGTCAGCTTCATGCTATTGACTGAATGTAATGCTCTCTTCGCAGCACATTTGGTCAATGTCGGCTATATAACGAAAATATCCCAGTTTTTGTAACGCAATTAGTTATTCAATCCGCAAGATTGTGCCTTTAAATTCGAATATCACTCGCTTTCAGAAAACTCAGCGGTGTATTGTATTTCGGGTAGTTTGGAGTCTAACGTAACTGAACTGTTATATAATTCTTTAAAAATAAGGCCGTTACAATCAAATATTTCTTTTGTCAATTTCAATACATTTGTAACCTGTTCTTTTGTAGTATTCCTCTATCCATCCATATTTTTATTAAACTTTAGGTTAAATTTGATTTTATTAAACAATAAAGTTTCAAAAAGTATGTTTTCCGTTAATTTATCCATCTCAAAACCAAATACTGGTCTGGGTATGATTCTCTCAGCTGTTCCCGGTGTTATATTTCTTCCTAAAATGCACTTGTCATGGTGGCGAGTTTTTTTCTCTGAAAATTAGGTGTTTCTTTAATTTAGTTAAATATGCTCAGGAACCTATTTAAAAAACTAAAATTTCGCTGTATACCGATGAGTTTTGTTTGTGAAGGCAACCAATAATTAACAGTCGTTTATTCCTTCTTTTTTTAACGTCTCTGAGATGTTGAACGGAAGAAAGCAAAAGTCAGGATGTTAATGAAACCAAGGGTGGCCTACTTTAGCTCTGAGCCTTGGTGAGAGGCGAGAATTCCGAATTTGGAGAATTGGGCACGAGAAGCGAGAATGCTATGGAGACGATTAATAATGCCGAACACGGAACAGGATGCATTTATCCATATCCTTGTGATATCTACACTTCAGTTGGCTGCGATTGAAAGCAGGCGCGTGACTATTTGAAATTAGCACTATGGAACTTGGATAATTCCAACATTTTGTTTGGTCCTTTTTATGTAAACAAATTGGATAATTCATATTTTATTTTGGTTAATTTGAACTTAAATATTGAAAGAAAACTCAACTCCGTATAATTTTCAGTTTTTATTGGTAGTATAACGCATGTGTTTCAACGTTTGTATGTCATTTTCGAGATGCATCTCTTAAAATTCCATAAAAGGTGTGGCAAATCAAAGCGAAATATTATTCTCTTTATTGACAACTGCACTGCAACACAACAGCATTCCGGTAGTGGAAAACGTGAAGTCGATTTATTTATTTTCCACCTAACATGGAGGTTGTTTTTTTTTAATCAATACGATATAAGTGATACTATTTTTGATTTACTAAATAATTTAGATACATATACGATGAGAGAGAAATCAAGGCAGGGGCTATGGTCACTTAACTTTTTTGACAAACAGTAAGTGTGATTTCTTATAAGATATCAACAATGTCTAAAGAATAAAGGTTTTGGTTAAATCAAGAAGTTAGAGTTTAACCTTATTAGTTGAATTCCAATTTTTGAATGGTTCCTTGAGGTTCGAATTATCCAAGTTCCACTGCTTGTGATTACACTTAGGAAAAAGTTTCATACGAAGAAAAAGTTCGAGTCTTCATAGAATTCTACCAAACTAGAAACCTGTTGTAGTGGTTCTCAGGAATAATTTATCACTACCCAGTATTTTTTAAGCCTTGTGCATGAGTATTTCACTTTTCTATAGTCATATTTAATACTATTTACTCCTTAGAAATTGTACAATTTGGTGCGCAAGGGATAATATTTTTGCCGTAAGAGAAATGTCTCCTCTGATGCTTTAAGGGTGAATTAATACCTTTCAAATTTAGTATTTTTCTTCGGACACGGCATTTTTCAGCGAGTCAGATTTTGCTAATTATTTCTCATAATTTAGTTTTATTACTCAAAATAGCGGGAAGCTTAAATATTACAAAATATATGTACTTGCCACGAAATTACTTTGATCTCCTAGTTTTATTTGCATATTCAATTTTGAAAGCTGATTTATTTATTATTTCGACTTTTTCCTCAATACTTTGCATTTCATCAGGATGGAAGATGTGTTGGGCAAGGGATTTTTTGGCATGGAATATTAATTAAGTGGCGTATTCTCATCAGTTGCTGTTTAAAACAATATAAACTTGGATAAACAATATAACGTTGGATATTTCCACAAAAGTTCATTTACGCAAAATTTTGAAGTTTACATTATAATTATTGTGGAGTTCCACCATGTTTCAGCCTCAGTGAATTTATTTTACCGAGAAAGATGATTAGAAATCAGTTTTGGATTTCATATGCATTATTAAGAACTGTTGGACGCGAGAAGATTCCCCTGCCTAAGGGGAAGGGTAGAGTGAAATCCGGGGACAGAATTGTGCACTTAGTGAAGGAGGGCGCCGGGGGGATCACCAGTTCACTTCAGTATCTAATGGACAGAATACCCAAGTTGAATATACAGGCATTGTAACCAAGCAGGTACAAAAGTAGAAGTTGAAAAGGCGTCCTTAGAAATGCTGAGACAAATGATTTCCAATTAAAAAAGATTTTATGGACACACTTGGTTGCTTTTTATATTTGGCTAATAATTGCGTGGAACGGTTTTCTGTATCTATAAGTAGGGACATAAACTGGGGCTAAGTTACATTTGATTTATGGATTTTAGACATGACCGTGACAGTAACAGGGACGGATTTTTACGTACAGAAAACTTCTATCTATCAATAGACTCTATGGTTTATTAATACTAAGAAATGGACATTGAAATATAAATGCCTTAATGATAACATTAAATAAAGCTTCACACACGAGTATGATATATGAAAGGTTAGGGTTTCCCTATACCTTTGGACATACGTATTTTTAGTGTGGTTGTGAGCTCATTGAAAAGATGCCAATTGTGAATTTGGTTTTATTTTCGTATTTAGTAACTACATTATTAATACTCGAAAAAGTTGAATTACCTCTGGCAAAATTCCCAAACGCAGTAAAATGAGTACTTAAGTTAAGAACCGCGTAGAATACGGGCTTCGCCAGGACTGGATTTTGCCGATGCCTCTTTACCCATCTCAGAAAGCGAAAAACAGCATGTTCAAAAAATTTTATCCTAGAATTTCTCATTTTGTTTCAGTTTCCCACTGATGTAGTTATTTAGATTGAACTTGGCCGATATAGAAGTTTCCCTCCCTCCATGTGGCATAAATACCTTCAGGATTCACGTTTATGACAAAGTGAATAAATCTCTACGGTGAAATCATGGGATTGATTTTAAAAGGAATGGCGTTTCTTACCTCACTATAAGGCCAAGTTTTCGAACATGTTGGAGCGATGGACCTAGTGGACACTTGTGGTCGCGCCTTCTGACCTTTCCCTCCTCCTCCAGGTCCTGCTCTCAACCCAAATGTTTCTCGCTAGTCGCCGTCACATCGAACTCTCAAACGCGTCATTCCGTCGAGCCTTGCCAAATCACCTTTGAAATCAAGGACGCTCCTAGTTTGGAGGATGCACTAAAGGCTTAACAATGAAAGGACTGACGTCGTGTAATAAATGCCAGCTCAATTTTTCTGCGAGGGAAGCGTGTGTGTGTGTATGTGTGCACGTCCGTAAGCGTGAGCGCGTACCTACATTTATGAGATTATCACGCGGCGTACTTTCATTCTCAGGGACACTTTTCATCCCCTTTAATATGAATTCGTTTCATTCATCTCTCTCGCGATATTTTTTTTTCGTTCTAAACATTTCCCAGTAAATCTGCGGTCGCTTTGTTAGTTGGTCTTGGGACATATTTTTACGGCCGCATTAAAATACCAGCATGCGGAACAGAGAAGCAAGAGTGCAGGCATCGCGCTACAAGGAGAGAAATTAGAGCAAGCGGAATCCTTCACCTACACAGTAAGCAAAATTGCACGGAACGGAAGAAGTTCTACGGAGATTGTACTTACATTGGAGGTTTTTGTAGAGTGTAGATTATCTCAAGTTAAGAAGGCATTATTTGCTAAGTGGCAACTCCTATGTTCAAGTAGATATCTAACTATCTATCTATGTTCATCTAATATTCGTAAACTATTAGAACTACAGAATCCAGCTTTGGAAGGTATATTTGTCATAATAATACCCTGATCTCTATGGTAAAATTAGAGCTATAAATGTGTTTTTGTACAAAATATTAAGAATTCTAAAAATAGAAAATTTCGTGTTTATTTATCGTTAACTTATAAACAAATAGATGTATCCGAACCGGGTTGGGCCCATTGTAGGTAATACAATTCATTAAAAAATATGTACTTTGTGTTCTCACATCAAGGCAATACCCTAGGTTTGACAAGCGAAAAAGTATTTTTTTAAAGTGCGATTATTGGCGGTTTTTAATTGTTTAAAAAATGCGAGAATATAAATTTTGGACCTCATTGTGAAATTCTTCATCCCAGAGCTGAAATACACCCGATTATCATGGTCTAATATTTTTTGCTAAAACGGGTATAAATTTGCCAGATTCACTGGACTATTGGACTCCTTTTTCCATCCTTTGTCTCTCAAGTCCTCGGCCACCTTCAGGTCTTTCCATCTTAGATTTGGTCTTTCTCTTCCCTACTACTTCTATCCCTCCCACTCTATTTCCTACTTACTCCTCGTCCCTTCTCTCCACGTATCCGCGCCATCTCGGCCTGCTTTCTTGCACTCGTTTGCTTATAGGTCCCGCCTTAATTGTTCCTAACTTTATCAAATCTCGCCTCATTTACTATCGTATGTTGGGGTATATCTTTTCGTAAGTCGGTTATTTGGTTGGTCCTTTTCTGTACAGGTGGTGTTTCTAAAGAATATTCTTCAAAGGGTATATAATACAGTTGGAATTTTGCATCGTTTTTCTTTGTATGGCCTTAAGAAAATGCGGAAGTAGCTTTTTCACTATCGAGGCTTGGGTCGAAAAGGTAAGGGTTGTAATGAGACATTAAATTTAAAGTACACTTGATTTGACTTATTATTAATAGGGTTTAAGCATACTGCATACAATCCCGTACATCCCAAAGTGTTCCATTCTTCCTGGCACTGGCTTTATTATTTCTTAGCTTTAATACACACCAATCTAGAACCGCCGTTGTCATATTCTCCACGGGAAACAAGTTAAATATCCTCCGAATCTTATCCTGAAATTGAATAATTTTGATGAACAAATTTATTGATTCAAACGACCATGATCTTGTCACCTGTTGTAAATTATAGTCACCTTCTCCCTTTCACTCGGTTTCCTAAGTCTCACGGGCACTTCGTCTCATTTAAATTTTATTGTAAACATTATATAATTTTGGAGGCAGAGAAGTTCGAATTAACTGGTTAATGGAATTCAGTATGTTCGCTTTTGTACGCACGAGTTAACAAGTTTGGATATTCCTCGTGACATTTTTATGATGTTTCTTCAAGAATTTTTATGTGAATGGAGTAGCTAATTTATTTTTCATTCAACCTGAATTTTCTATAAAAGGCTTCGACTTTTTACCAAATTTGGAGAAATGTTGACACTTTTTTTTCAATATTTTATTGTACGGGCGTATAGAAAACCCGCTTCTGAGGTTTTTTCTTAAAAACCAAGAACAAGTTTTTTGATCGAATTCTCGTGGTAGGATTACCATTATAACTGTTTCTTCATAACGTAACCATTATAAATTAATTAGTAAATTCTTCCAAGTCTGTACAATTGGGAGCATATATGAATCTATAGAAGAAGACATTTACAGCTACGCATACAATTATCAAAAGAATATTTTCGAGGCCAAAATTGTTCTTGGGATACGCAGAGGATATCTTTAAAATCCGGCCGAAGTAATTCATTATGTCAGTTTCAACATTCATCAATATTGCCTCTATCCTTAACAGAATAATTCGTGTATGCTTAATTCGTCATTAAAAAAAAAAGATAAAAAATGTCTTCACAGTTCAGATAGTTGCGTTGTTTTTTCTTTTTTTTCAGATTACTGCAAAATATCAGCCTCTGTTCCTATGTAGTACCCTACAAATGTCGATATTTGAAATGGTAATTTATTTGAAAACCATAGCAGAGGAACCATATTCATAAAAAGTAATTCACTATGATATTATGGGGGTTAAAAGAAGGCACCCTAGCCCTTCTGAGAGTAAGCGGTGTAACTGAAGAGTCACTATCGTTCTTTTATTGAATTTCTAGCCTTTAATGGGCCTCCTCTGCTCTCTCGTGGCAATAAATACGAGTTATATTCTCCAATCTTACTACTAGGAAATCCCATCGTTTAATCCCCTTATCTTTCTTGTCAAGGTTTAATGAGTATAGTGACGAAAATTAATAAATGCTCCCAAATTGTAATGGATGAGGAACAAATACCCACAGATTACAGATCTTTTATGCACGTCATGTAGAACTCGACTCAAAAGAGTCGTTTTCCAGTATGTTCGTTTATAATGTACGAGGAATAAATACCCACAGATCAACCGATCTTTTATGCACGTCATGTAGAACTCGACTCAAAAGAGTAGCGCGCTTTCCAGCTAATTTTGAGTTCACTGGTTCGAGTCCCGCTTGGGGAATGAGTGTTGTGTTCGTCAAAGTTTGTTTTTCTGTGACGTCCGAGGTGCTAAATAACCATATAAAAAATAAATAAGTATTCGATGGGACTTTTTTTTCTATCGCAGATATATACCCTTATTAACTAGTTTTTAAGACTTTCCTCTGTTTACATCAGATCCTGTATTGGTGGACTTAATTTTTTTAACGGCGGTCTTTATGGTTATGGAAACTCTTCAAAAATTTTAACCAACGTCTTTCTCGGCCGTAAAAAGCATTCTGCGTTCTCCACAGAAGCTACCATCAAAATGTAGTAGTTTATAAGAAAATAAGGATAAACCAAATAGTACAGTTGACAAAATACGTATTTAAAAAAAATGAATTGTGCTTGCTTAATAAACATTTTCAAGTCAAAGTTGACACTGTCAGACACGTGAAGACACAACTGTATGAAATCGTATATTTTCTAAGTGTGTTTTTACGAATTATGTGCGATTATGCACTAGGCCTGCATGCACCCACATTGAAGTCGAGATTAATTACTTATCCGTAAAACGGTTTCGATATTATTGTCCTCATTTTAAAATGCCCGTTGGTTCAGATTGTCCACGTCCATACCTGCCCGCCTTGTTGAAGGAAATCCCTTGAACCGGAGGAAGTCGTAGGATAATATTTGTGTGAATGTTTTGGGCATTCTTTCCGATTCTCTGGAATTGTTTTTAAAATTTTCGAAGTGTGACGTGCTCTGATATCTATGGTTCTGTTATTTCGATGCACTCAAAGTATACTTGGGAAAACTCCCGAGACGATACAGGGAAACGACCCCCAATGCTTGACACCCACCCGCCCCGTAATACGTCAAGACAAATGTCATGGTTCGGATGCTATAATTAGTTTTAAGATCCTGCACATTTCCCAAATAATATAAATACCGACAAATCGTAATCGTAAACAGACGTTTTCCTGAAAGCAATATTCATTGTTGCTGATAATGAAGACTGCATTGCTCTCGGTTTTCCCCCAGGAATGATTTCTCCTGAAGAATATTATCCCACCTGTCCGTATCAATTTTTGACACTGCGATTTCCACTTATACATTAATTTTTTCACGACTATAGTTTCGTTGCCAAAGCATGAGCATCAGCGAAGTCTATCTCTATCCACAATCTATATCCTCCTTGAAATCTATGTATCATATAAAGACTATCTTGTATCCTGTCCGCTACAAAATTTTCCAGTTATTTGAAATCCTCCGCCTTCATGAATGCTGCAAACAATGGTTTGTTGACGCGTATCATTGTTTAAAATCAGCGCTGGTCTGCATATTTTTTTAAAGGAAGGGTATCCCATCACTCATATCTTTGTTCTCTACGAATCCGAATTGTTTTCATTATTATATTTTTTCCAACCATGTGGATAATTTCGTTTTAGAATTTGCTATACCACGCATTCGCTGTTCCTTGCATCACCCGGTCCTTTATTCATCTGATATTGCATTGATCACATCACATTCGAAGTCTTTCTACGTTCTTTCGTTTCCGGACCCTTTTTTTCACTCCCTCGAACGTGTATTTAGCGTTGGTTTTGAGTTATTCAGTTTGGGACTCCTTTGTTTTTCTTCGGAACTTCCAATATGCCGTCGAGTTCACGTCCAATATGTCCTGACCACAGTCATGTTGTCACCCTCCAGAGGTTTCTCTTTACCAGTCATCGACGATTCACAGATTTTCCTTTCATATCCTCCAAGCTTATTATGATTCTCACATCCTATTACGTGTTTACTGCATAGCCAGTAGAAAAGAAACATGCATATAATTTCTCTTTCTTTAATCTTACAATTGCTGTTTTCATCTTCCTTGGAAAATAATTTCAAAACCTTAAAGAAATTTAAGCGTTCGCTTCAAGGTGATGGTTATTTTTTTTACAAGAATGGAGGAATTCATGGATAACATTTACATTGGCTGCGAAAGAGCTAATGAGTGTAAAAACGAAACGATAAGATAAATCAGCAGGAAGTGGGTAATTTTTTGATCATATCTTTATTTTTGTAATTTTATCTACATTTTGAATAATTTCATCGAAAAATATTGACTAACTTGGTGAAAAGTGAAACTGATTCTAAATCTCGTTAACAAAGAGTCTTTTCACTGATACCAATGAGTTTCCGTGCTTTTCGTTGTCCGGATTTTGTTGAGGGAGACAAAAATGTATTCTTAGTTGAAGAAGCTGAATGCTGAAATGAATGAAAGTCAAGTGCTGAATGCTGAAAGTCAAGTGGACGGACAGAGTTAGGAACGAGGAAGTGTACAGAAGAGCGGAGGAAACTAAGACATTG
>WURS02450659.1:0-14218 GCA_011762765.2 Rhinocypha anisoptera
ATCGAATCTTGCGAGTAGAACGGGCCGAACGCAAGCAATTATTCCTGGCTTCAATCGATGTGGCAAAGGCCTTCGATTCGGTGTCGGTCCACGCCCTCGCCCGCGCAATGCGCCGTAAGGGAATGCCGGCTGAAATGGTGGAATACATCTTATACGCATACGATCATAGTAAGATGCGCTTGGAAGACAAGAGTGGATTCATCCCACGAGCGGGGTAAGGCAGGGGGACCCCCTTTCGCTCTCACTCTTTAACCTCGTCATGGACGAGTTAATATCCTAAATCACTGTCGACATCGGCGTTAGGATGTCGGGGAACTCCCATAACGTTCTCGCGTTCGCAGACGATTTGATTCTGCTTGCTTCCACCAGATTAGGCATCCAGTCCCTCCTTGAAACGACCGCCAAGTAGCTGCGAGACTGCGGCATGGAGGTTAACCCCGATTAATGCTTCATTGTTTCTGTAAGGACCATACCTAAGGAGAAGCGAGTCGCAATTGACTCGTGTTGCCTCTTTAAGATCTTTGGGAAAACTCTACCTGCCCTGAGTAGAGCTGACCAGTGGTAGTATCTGAGAGTGCCCTTCTCCCCGGAGGTCCGCTTATCGCCAAACATTAAATCTATACTGGCCGAAAAACTGAGCCAGGGAACTACGGCGCCCTTGAAGCCACAGCAGCGGATGTGGGTTTTATTAATATGCATCATACCATCTCTGATGCACCTGGCGACGTCTGGGGTTGCGTCATTGGGACTACCGAAGGCCCTTGATAAGACCACCCGCGAAGCGATCAGGAAATGGCTGCGACTGCCTCATGACTCTCCTTCTGCTTTTTTCCACGCAGACATCAAGGACGGCGATCTGGGGATCCCGTCTTTAAGGAGGACGGTTCTGAGGCGGAACAAGCTCGGGAGCCTAGCGAAATACAGCTATTTGGCAGGGCAGCACGCAGCCAGCCTGATCACGCAAGAGCTCATAAGAAACTGACTCAGACTCACGGATGGGACCGCTGTTTTTGAAACTGCCAAAGCCGTCGCTAAGAGGTGGGCTGACGCCCTTCATCGGTCGGTGGACGGTGTGGCTCTACGACAAGCCCGGGGGGTTCCACAGCAGAACGCGTGGATAAGGGATGGTACCCGTTTCCTAATCGGCGCGGACTACATATACTCCGTCCGCCTTCGTATCAATGTGATCCCCCTGAAATCGCGGACCTAGCGGGGGCGTCCTGGCGACCGGAACTGCAGGGCCGGCTGTGATGCCACCTAGACACTGAACCATGTACTCCAAATATGCCACAGCACGCATGGTCCGTGTGTTAAGCGACATGGTGCGGTGGTAGGTTATTTGGAGAGGAGCCTAATGAACCGGCAATTTGACGTGGTACGTGAAGAGCTATTTGCCTCCAACGAAGGAAACAGGAAGCCTGATCTAATTGCCGTAAAAGATGATGGGATCCTAGTAATAGACGTACAGGTGGTAGGAGAGCAGTGCAACCATGAGAAGGCCAACAGATGGAAGGTCTCCAAATATCAGGAGAACCATAGCCTAGTCCGTAACATCAAGGAAAAGAAAGGTCTAGAAGATCTTCAGGTTCTTGGGATAACCCTCAGCTGTCGCGGCATATGGAGCAGGATCCCCGCCAGAGAGGCCATCATAGCCGGGATTATCAATAAGAGTGACCTAAAATACTGGCTAGCAGAGTGATTATAGGAGGGCTAATCTTGCTAAACATCTATAACAGGAACACGATGACTCGAGATGCAGCTGAAAGGACAGGAGTTGGATAGGCCTGATGACGTCTGCCTGGACCAGGTGCTGCCCTCCTTCAATAGGCACAATCAGGTGGTGTGGTTTTTTAGTGGGTAGCGGCCAGGTTCCCCGACCGAGTCCCACACTTCCCATGGCCTCCTTCCCTGGGAGTGCGAAAATGCATTTTCACCTCAGACATGCATCTCACCACCTCCACAAAAAAAAGCCGGCAAACAGGCTTCCCACCAGGTTGACCCGGTCGGCGAAAATGCTCGTATTTGCATTTTTCAAAAATTGTATTGACACAGGTCCTAGATTTTTACAAGTTACGAATCTTTAGCTGAAATGTCAAAGTTGGTATTTTGTTGAAACATATGTTGGGTAAATAAAATAATCTTTCCTTGGATTTTACAGAGAACTTTACTTTCTCCCTGCACTTTTCTCCCCCAATGTATTTTTTCCTTTAATGATTCTGCTGTTACATTCAATGCTCTAATAATTGAATGTGCGAGGGGTGCTTTTTATGTTAGACTCACCGCTATCACAAAGACCAACGTTAGGTTGTTGGAAACTCAGATATTATTATCTGGGGGAACAGTAATCGCCTCCAGGTAGCCATATTGGATTTACAAGAACTTCTGCACTTGAAGTAAGTGCTCAGTGGCCACTTATTCGTTTTATATGCATTGAGAGAGGATTACTTATATTAATGGAAATAAGCGTTGTGTTCATATGCTTTATGCCTTCCATCGCATCCCTGGGGTTTCCTTCTCTTATGTTTGACTCGTTTTTCAATCATTTGTTGACGTAATTTTTTTTATTATACATTTTAGTTCTTTTTCGAGTGTTTTTCATGTTTTTATAGATGTTACTTGTGTGTGGCAGCGGCATGTATTAAGGCCATTCTTCGTATTTCCAAAATGTTTTTCAACCTTTCTTAGTATGGACTATATTTTGGCAATCCGTTTAAATGGTCGTGGGAAGGAATAGAGAATATATGAAGTGTAGGGTAACAAGTGAATACGTTTTATTTGGAGGAGATGGAAGATAAAGGCCAAGCATTTCTACATACAAAGGCTTCTTGTAAAGTTTCCGCAAAACGCTTTCATATCATCTGGAGATCCTACTTCGAAATTATTAAAGGGGAAATTAAGAGGTAATGGAATTCTAAAGGCCGTGATGTAAGGTTTGAGTGCTGGTTAAGCGAGAAACAGGGACAAAAGGAATAATAATTCTAGATGGATGGTAGATGGCGTGTAAAGAGTACGTAAAACAGAAGGAATAATCATTGCGATACAAAGTACAACAAACCTTAGCACTCACCGAGGTTCATTTGCCATATTAACTGATAATAAAATGCTTTTATACTCTAAAATTCATTTCATTTTGTATTCTACAGAAAATCATATCAAAGGACATTACCACTGGCGTGTTTGTCTATATTGGCTGAGTAAATGAAAGGCTGACCATCATACATAAGCTTTCCTGGTCCGTTTGGCGTCTTTTATTTTGCCAACCATTTTCTCTTGCAGTGCAGTTGTTGAAAGCTTTGATTCCTATAAGCCGGCTCAAAATACTTTGTTAATATTTTTCTTAATATAAGGACTTTTTCATAAATTGTTAACCATTATTTTCATTCAGGTATTAACGCTTCGATTGTTCCGGTGGTGTATAAATTTCGGGAAGCTACCCTGGAAGGTGTCAGGTGATCTATATGACCGTTGTCTGGGAAATAAGTTTTTATTACTTATATGGAGTCTACTCTTTACACTTCAAGGATCCATTTTGAGGACTTTCTTTACTCTTGCCAAACTTTCATGCAGCGGAAAAGGCACACGTAACGTAATTTTTAAGCCGGTTGCCAACAAACTCAAAAGTTATGTTTACAATGCAGTGAAGTGGTCAGGCCGGTAGGGATATTGTCAAGTGAGAGCAAGAACATTTTAGGTATCTTAAAAATTCATCCACCACCTCCTTTCTCTCTAACCATTAGATTACAATCATAACAGTGATTATGTTCCCGAATTACAACATACCATTAACAAAGGACTGAAAATGGATACTCCTGAGCAAATCGAAATTATTAAAGCATCAGGTGATTCAAGTACGCACCTGTGCTACGAGCTTATACGTATTTCCCCGCCCTTCTCCTTTACTCTTGAGTGTGCTTCACGCTCGGGCAAACTAACGTAACTTCCCCTTCCGCCCCACCACAACCTCCTGGCTCTTAAACGACTTAACCAACTCCTCTCCCCTACCTCTTTCTTTTCTCTTTCCCTTCCCCTCCTGCTACAATATCTCCTACTAATACCTCATTATTTTCGGCTGTTATCCGCTTTAAGTTACCTTCTCCTCATCAATCATAGCAACATTGTATTCTGCTTGAAATTAATTCCCGCTAGTTCTGTGTATTGTGCCTCTTCACATTCGAATCCAGCAGATGACGACGCCGTATCACGATGAAACGCTTTGTACCTTTATTAAAGTTTTCGGTAAAGTTCATGTGTCCTTCTCTATTATGGATTTTAAGCTAATTCCCCGGACTGAAGCCTAAAACCATCAAAATCCTTCTTTGTGATATTATTTTTGTGATACACTCTAAAAATGTCGTAAGAAATACCACCAGGAATGACTGAGTATCCTTGAGGGGAATACGTACCACTAATGAAGTAACTTATAATCGGGTATAGCTCAAATGTACTTATCACGCAGAAATCAGTTATATTCGCTCCGAAAATATTCACTTCCAAAAATAAATCGGTTCTTTATAATATTCGCAGAAAAAAATTAAATTTGAGTTCTGATGTTAAAAGTGAACACTCAATTTCTTTCAGTCCATATATGAATGGCATCTAGATGAACTGTCCGCATTATAATATATGGATTTATCATTCATTATTTAAGTTCATCTCATGTTTTTGTCTTCACTAAAATTAAGAACAACTTTTTATCACAGGCCCAACTATTATATAAAATTGACCGGAATGAGTTTTTCTTACTCGAATGAACTTCGCCTTAGTTATGACTGTTTCAAAAAATTACACTCCACCGGATTAATTGTTCAGGTCTCCATAACTCAGCGGTTCTTCCTTTGGGGTCGACTTTTGATATGCTATTCGTATTTTTTTTCAAAATATGAACAGAGTCAACAGGGAACAAGTTATATCAAATAGTGAAAGGAGCAATATATCACGTGGCGATTTATTTGTTGCTGTCAGAGTGATAAGCTTGGAGGTCACATGCATTCCTCAAGTGAAGAAGTTCATCTTTAATGTTTTTTTGTTGAAATATCTTTAAATAGGATGAAATATGCTTCAAGTGGCTGTTGTGGAGCAGACGGGTGAGCGGGAGAGGGGGGGAGAGGAATCTGCGGAGGGAAGATAACTGATGCCACGTGCGAGTATGGCGCATGGGCGCACGGGCGATAAACATGAGAATAATGTGACGTATAGGAAACGATTATGTGGTGTAACCTTTGTTTACAATCTGCGATTGAAACGGTCGCCAAATAAATGCATGTTCTGTTAGTTTTTGCATTGTTTTCTCACAGGAAATTGGTTCCGAAAAAATTGTGTCTTTATTATTGAATTAGATTGTCATCTGCCGTTGTCAAAGTGTCACTTCGACTATATAAGTATCGATAAATAAGTAAGTAGTTGGAATTAGAGTCACGAATGCTCGTTCCCTCAGGGTTTTTCGCGGTCTCGTGGAGGAGAGAGGGATGGAATAACTGGATCCATCTGAATAAGATGGATTATTCTTCGGCGAAGCAAAGTTTTATTTTATCCTCTCCCTCTCCGTGACTTGACGCAAAGTAGTATTGGCCTCCGCTTATCGACTCGATCTGACCCCACGGTGGTCGAAAGAGCCCACAACATCTTGGCTCTCCACTTACGGCCGTCGGCTCCGGAATGCCCCATAGGCGAAACGGGAAACGTCTAGGAGATAGCGATCTGATAAAATGAAGAAGGCGAAACAGACGTTTTGCAGTGGTCTCCTTTTCATGAGGTTATCGCGTCCGAAAAGGAAGGAAAATGAACGAGGTGTCGCCATTGGGCTTTGCCTCCAGCTGCGACGGCTCTTAGCTCCTATCTTTATCTCACCGGGTCCTGTTGTGGTTTTTATTTGGTGTTTGTGATACCTACGGTGACCCACTATCGGCCGGTCCACAGGCTTGCCAACGGACGAAAAAAGCCGATTTGAATACTGCCATCTGCCCAGGAGTGTGGCGGGATCCGCGACCGTAACCATGTGTGTGCTACGCGAGGGGTTTATTCCAGGTGGCATGGTGATTCCATTTGTCAAATTAACTAGCACAATCTTATTTATTTTTGTCATTCGCCTGCTCGCCACTCGTAGCTAATTGAGGATAATGATGATTTACAGCTAGGATATGAGTTTACTACTGTCGCCGTGACTGTTATTTCATTTTTCGTAGACTCTTTAAGTCGTTCTCACAACCTACGACGTAAAATCCTTTCATTCTACGCTGTACCCTTGTTACCCTTATAGCATCTTGCTGGCCTCCTGAATCGTCTTCCCTGGTTGCCTTGAAATTTTTATTCTATTATAATAATCGTATCCGGCGATTATTTCATTCTGAACTCTATCAGGAACTAATAACTCTCTCTATGACTTCGCCACTTTCTTTCAGAGGCCCTTCCCCCCTAAGGGAGCCTAAGGGGGAAGGGCCTCCCTCTCCTTTTATTTCCCCTATCACATGCCGGCATAACGTATGCTTCACTCTCTCCTCTCGTTTTCTTCTATATACCTCTCCGAAATGGCATCTCAAAACACTCTTTAACTGGTGCTCACCCGATTTTCTGGATACCAGTTTCGGGAGGCTCATAGTATCGAGTCTGTATGCCATGCGACAACGATTTATAGTTCTCCTTCATTCATTTTCTCCCCTCCCATCTTCCTCTTTACACTTTGGCGTTGGCCTTCAGCAGTTTTTTTCCCCTGCCCCAAAACTACTACGTCTACAGCATGCAGGCAATCTAAAAGATGCATGGGAGGGGGTGGGAAAACCATGTTTAGTTTATTGAACAACCTGAAAATATATTTAGGCACTAGAAATAGTGTCATCGATTTTCTATTTAATAAAGTACACGTATGTTTGCGTAAAGAAAAAATCCCTAATTCTGTTACTTTGGGCATCCATAAACCTTGAGTATACGGTTATATAAACGAGAATATGGTAATACAGGAGTATATACGTTGTGCTACGGGCAAATACCGTATTTATAATGAAATTATTTTTCATAAAGTCTGCTTTTATCTGACGGTCTCTCTAAATTTCACAGCTATTATTCTCATCTTAATATGTTCTTAGTCGCTTTCATTACAAGCCTTCTACCCTTTAAAGATGGGTTTATTATACACAGTATTGCCTTATTGATGGAAGCTATCGGAGACAATGTGAATTCTTTAGGGCCTAACTAATTAGGATATACGCTTCAAGTTTTACAGTCTTATTGTTCCAGTTTTTGAATGTGGATAATTGATCTCCTATATATTGAAATAAGAAAACTTGGTAATTACACACAATACATGTCATCATCAGGTTACTTGATGATGAAATTTATTGTCGAAACCTAGGTCGTGATCAAAAAATAAATATTGTTTGGAATTACCAAGTAGTTTCTCTCACTTCATTGTGTTGATCAAATTCCATAAAATTACGCTTAAGACAACTAATGAATTTCTGTATCTTTTAAAATTACACATGTTTCCCAAAAATATTTTTCTCTACTTTTTTCTTACCTTCGCTTGCTGTCATCCTTTAATCCCGACGTTGATTGATAATTTACCAATTTAAGGTAGGTTTTTGATGAGCTCTTCCAAGAAAAAATGTGTCCTTTCCTTTTTCATCCCGAGTCACTGCCGGCATTAATGTAAAACAATCCCTATTCTCCTCCTACTTCTGCCTCGCTTACCCATTATTCTACTCTCTACGTTTCTTCAAGAACCCAATTCCTCTGAGCATCTCTTCTATCCACTTTCCCTGTCTTCTTTGGATTTACAGTCATTAGGAAATGTCTCTCCTGTCTGAAGAGTGCTTGTTTATTTTCTCTTAGTCCATTTACTTTCTCCTTTCTTCGTGATCCACATTTCAAGTCTCCAATCTACACTCATCTTCCTTCCTCAAGTTCCAAGCCTTTTAACCATATATCCCTCTGCTCCGCATGAGAGCATTAACTAGATCATTTCCTTACGTCTTTAATTAAGGCTCCTTGAATAAACTCTCATGTCTCCCATGTTTTCATAAATAATTCATGAGGTAACTTGAAAGACATCAAACATTATGTTTATTATATGACATTACATACACACCGGATTTTAACGTAATCAAGGGAATTATTAAAGATAATAGAACAATTTAATTACAAAACTTTTACCTCTCTCAATATTTCTTCGAAGTAAATTGTTCACGAGTTATTCAGAAGAAAAGAATAAAAAAACGGATAGTTTTGAATTTTTTTCACATTTTGCTTAATTCAAATTTTTTTCTGCAAATTTGGTGCATTGATATTACTATTTCTGTCAATATTCCGGAGTCTTTTCAAATTAAAATTAGCGGTTGTAATCGTGAGCTTTGACCCCCGAACGATGCCACGTGGCTGACCGACAATCAATATATCATGATCCCCTTGCAAATTTGTTTTTATTCAAACAGAAAATCACCAAATCCATAAATTCTATGCACACAAACACCAATATTTAATTCGAACGCCACAATATTCACACCTGTAGACAATTAATCTTCTATTCAGTTCTACTTAACGTTTTCACCGGTTGTTGACACCACTCGTCCTTGCCAGGACATTATGGAACAGCCTGCACACTTCACTATCGGGAGCTCTCTCCTCCCTTCCACTTCGGCGTGAACCATTTTTATAGTCGCATCTTGGAAACACCTGGCGATCGTAATTCGCTATTCTCCCGCGCGTTAAAAAACAGTGGTTTGGTTACTTGATATATGGAAAAAGAGCAATTCAATACATATCCCCCCCTGTGCTATATACTATACGATATTATAACGTATAACATGAAATACGCCATCATTTTCGATACTTCTTTCCGCCGTAAGACATTCTCGAACTGTGCAAACCAGGCGAACTCATCTAAATGTGTTCTTTATTTAATTCTGTCGACATCTCCATTACCTACACTGCATCGCAATTGATAATTATTCCTTACCCTCTTCACTATTTTCGAAACGGACTTCAGATAAGTATTCGCTTGCCCTTCACTTTTAAGTTTACGGATAATTTCCTAGAAATACCCTTTCTTCCTGTGAAATCAGGTAATTTCTCCGTTAGATTTAACATGGTATTTCGCCTTCTTTGGTTTCGTAATTAATATCAGTCTAACAAAGGCTCCTGACAAAATTTCTTCCTCTTAGGTGTCCGATTCAGTCCATAAAATGTTTTCCTTCTGCTCTATTCTAAAATATTAAGGAGGTTGGATCTAAAAATGAAATTCATATCATTTTGTTCATATTTTTTTAATCATATAAAAATGAGTCCTTCATCTAAATATGTAACCGGAAAACCCTCATTGTGTACTACTTTTTCCATAAATCCCACTTCAAGTTACATGGGCTAAATGGGGAGAGTGGGCGTCAACTATGACAAATCTACGTTCTCACTTCGCAGAGTCATTTAATTTATAAAAAAAACCGACACAAGATCTAACTCAGAAGATATATAAGATGGCAACAATATAAATGTACTAATGTGTGCTAATTTCTGAGAAAATAGCGATTTTCTGCAATTTAAGCCGACGAAATGGGTTAGCGACATGAAAATGGCGTTGTAGTCGGTCGACGATTTGGCAACGCAGTTTCATTGAAATACTCGTCTATATCAAATTAAAGTTGAATATCTATTGAAAAAATAAAAACTTAAATAAGAAAAATTAATTAAAATAAAATCAAAGACTAACCAAAGCAGTAAAAATGTAACTATGAACCAAATACCATACGAAACCTCACCGAAGACAACTTCCGTTCATATCCCCCTAACGTGGGCTTATTTCGGCGTTTCCGGATTTTTTATGATAATCAATAATTTCAAAACGGAAGAGAATATTATGTGGAATGATGTTATATTCTAATCTATCTTTAAATATTAATATTTATGTAGTTACTAACGGTTTAAACTCTATATAAATTCATATATATCTGAAGCATAGTCATTATTTTGACTCAACATTCAGGCTGAGAAAAGTATTTATTAAAACACTTTTCAATGAACTTTAGAGTGACACGTTTCCTTTATAACAGCAAAGGTATTTTATAAGTTATAACAGTATTATTTCACTGGCGTGCAAGCATATCCAAATATCCCTGCGATTTTGACTCACGCGGTCGCGAACCAACCTCCTTAAGTAGTTTTAATGTAGTGCAATTGACTAAATTATTCACCTTATATTGCGGAGCGTCTTTCTTGTAAAGTATGCATGCGCATTTAGCAAATTTGAGCATGTATATGATGTCTATTCGCTGCTAATGTTCACTTTCTATAAGCAAATGAGAATATCCATTTTCCCCTACCTTTTCTCTCTATCTACGCTGAACTCTTCCGGTTTTATTTATAACTATTCTGGCATATCTTTGATGGTAGGAAGTTCGAAAAAAGAATCAGAGAATCAGGTCGTAGTACAGAAATTTTTGAAGTGTCAATTTTCCTGTGTGAGATCAGAGGATAGTGTCCCCTTTGTGTATGATTACACAACACAGTAAGCGTTTTAATTTTTAAGACACCATGGAATTTAATTTCTGACTTTAGGTCATTATCCAAATTGAATCCGGTAACTTTTGAGAATCAACTCCTTCCCCCAATTTTCCAACGACTCTTTGATCAATGGGCATTCCGTGACTCATGTGAAATTTACGTGACTCCACATTAGCGAGGCGCAATGCATTCCGATAATTTTTTTAAAAAAGCGTGATGTTTTAAATAAGAAATATTTTTTTATAAATGTAAAAATTACGCCACTCGAAGGGGAGGGTGGGGCCAAGTTGGCTGTGTTTCAGACATTTTAGTTGCGTACGTAAATGGGAAATCTACACGTAGAGAGTGCGTGTAGAACGTGGATATTAATGGCAAGTCTACGCGGGAAATAGTAACTGTTGCAAAAGAGGGCATAAAAACATACACAGGAAATGTAGGATTCCTAAAATGGAAATTCAGGGATGAAAACGGTGCACGTACGTAAAAGGCCATGCATTAAGAGTACCTACCATTTCCTTCACGGAAATCATTTTTTTTTTAACATGCCTGTGCATCTCCTATCACGTAACTCCCATCTTTTGTAGCTTAAGTTTAAACCACTTTCAGAATCATACCTTAGGAATACATGGTGGGAACAACTTGTCCATCGCCGCAGTTGGGCATCCCCCTCTCCACTCCCCCTTGCGGCACTGCACTCCCTCTCTGGGACGAAATCCCGTGCCAACCTGCCCATTCGAATCTGTCCAACTCAGTGGTTCGACTGGTGGTTTAGAAACTCGAACCCCTCGGTAGTGGGAGGGTGCCAGAAAAAAGGTAAATTTTCTAAGCCAAGGATTAAAAGATTGCAGGGATAGTTATTGCATTTGAATGTTCACCCGCGTTCAGTTTGTGAGAAAGTACGAATCCACTCGTCTCTCTGATGTCTTCTTACCTATTTTGATGCTACCCACTCTTTTCACGAAATTCATTTTTCAGGAATAGATCCAATAATTTCCTAATTTTATAAAAATAATGATGATATCTATAAATATTTTTGCTTAATGTTTTGTAGGCTCAAAACTGAATGCTAGGAATTTCTGTGTATTACAAATAAATTCATCCGAAATCTCGTAGGTAATAATTAAAAAAATGTCTTTCCAATAGATCTTTTCCCTGCTTGAACATAATCATTTTTGTTTACGAAAGTGGTCAGTGGGACGGAACCGAGGGAGAGAGCATTGAGAAGGGACTGAAAGTATTGCAGCGAAGGTTACCTCTGAACGTGAGAAGATTCGGAAAAATATGCATTATTCCTCGTCTTGAGGGACATGGTTCCATTAATATGTAAAGTACGGAGCGAGCAATTGGCGTCAACAGCAATAATATATGCCCTCTGAAATTTGCGAAAAGAAAGGTTTGAGATAACATCCGACGATAAAAGTAGTCTCGTTCCTTCCGCTAATAATGGTGGCTTCTATCGCTCTCTATCTCTCCCTCTTCCCTTTTGAGGCGATGCATCACCAGAGTAAGATGATGACGAACGCGGCCCGACCACGTGGGATTTGCCTCTCCCACCGCTTCGAAGGCGGCGGCGCCTCTCCGCCTCTCGTAATTAATGGCGGCCGCCGGTGGAGGTGGTGGGGCTTCTCTCTCTCTCCCCTACGGAGGACTTCTCCACCCTCCCCCCCCACAAGCATCCCTATATCCCCTCCTCCTCCAACCTTCCTCCCCAGACCCCCTCCCCCACCACCATTCCCGTCCCTCCCGATCAAGGCAATGGAGGTAATGAACGGATGTGGTGCGTTCAAGATGTGTTAGTCACTTATTTCCATCAATTCCCAAACTGTGCCGATGTAATTCCTCGCGAACAATACATTTCGATTACTCTTCTTCTTGTCTCTATACCCTTTCCTCTTAATTGTTCAGATTTAATTTATATTTACTGAAATATGTGTAAGCTCTTTTGTCATTCACCCTCACTCAGGATTCAGAAACACTGTTTATCAATTATATACACCGTGTATGAGAATAATAATCCCATGACTTTACCTAAGACTATAGTTTCTATAAGCCGATTTCAACATAAACTATCCCTTAATGCAAAGGGAAATAAAGTGTCCTTTTTATGGGTTCCTTGGACACATGGTGGTTCTAGGGAATGAGAATGCGGACATAGCTGCTAAGTAGGCTCTATTGATGCCGGAACTCTCCTCGGCAAAGGTACCTACCGAGGATCTGAGGACCAGGTTTCTCGTTGAGAAACTTGGTCTTGGGAAAGTGGAGAGATCCATGGTTGATTTTAAACAAGAACAAACTGCGAGAGCTAAAACCGACAACATCAGCGTGGCCCTCATTGTTCAGGAGCAGTCTATGGGAAGAAGTCGTCGTTACACGGCTGAGGATAGGCCACTGTGCCTTGACCCACTCGTACCTCTTCACGGAAGTGAAGATCCCAACAAGTTGTGGCGATTGCGACGCTACTCTGACTGTGAAGCACATCCTGACGGAGTGCGATATGTATAGGACTCTCCGCGAAAGACTAGGTGACCTATGCTCAATCCTAGGTGACAGTACTGATGTTATAAATAGAGTTTTTAAAGAAGGCGGGTTTATTTTAAAATTTTAAATTTACTTAACTATATCTTATTTATTGTAAAATACTATATATATTTTTTATGTATTTATAAAAGATTTATCTAAACATAAATATTCATTTTATCTGTTCAGTATATAATTATATGATTGAACATATATAATGAATTACTGTAAAAACAATGTAAGTGGTGCAAAATGACCTAAGCTATCGACGCACCCTTAAAAACAAATCTACTACCCATACTTCAACATCCGCAATGCTTCTAGATTTATCACTGAGCTTTGAATTGGCCTCTGGAATCGGGAGACATTCATGGTTTTATACGTGTAGGCCTTAGCTATTTTAATCTTCAGATCTTCTCTGTCAAGATTTTAAAATTTATTATATACTTTTATCTTAATGTATTCATTTTAAATTCATTTTCCAATTAATACATTGATGCTTTTGTTTCGTTACTTTTTTACTTTAAAACTTTATTTATTTTTAAATTGTTTACCTTGAAAATTACTGTTAATTTCTATGTAGCTAGAAATGTAAAACAATAAAATGCACAAATGGCACAGGTATTGAGGTTTTAAGATTCAATGAAATGAGTATAGCATTGAAGTCAAAGTGAGTAGTTTACAAAAAATCAATTACTTATTCTCATGCTATTTTTACATTAAGGTTAAACAATATAGGGGTTATTACTTTGTATGTTTCCACAACAGCACTACTGAGGACACGACTGCTTTCGACGACAATCGTCATCATCGCCATCATTATCGTTGAAACCAGTCGTGTTATAAAAAGATTTCTTTTGTGGAAATATAAAAATTATAACACCTATATAGTTTAGCTATGGAATTTGAACACGTCACGGCCTCCTGAGTGAATTTCATTAAGTGGTTATTTAATTTTTCTTGGGTGGTTTTCCAGTCGGGAATATTATCTACCCGTAGACTCACGCCGGATGGTGGATTAAAAAATTACCCATTTTATGCTCGACTCTTAAGTCAACAATAACGAGTCCTCGCGATAAGAATGTTGCTACGGGCACTGGAGGCTTCCTCGGATACATTGGGGGGACGCTGCCGGGATCTGGAAGGTCGAGGAGGTACACCGCTCCACGGAGACGCACCCCTCAAAGGGTTCTCCGGGGATGTTCCTCGGAAGATT
>WURS02450680.1:0-14217 GCA_011762765.2 Rhinocypha anisoptera
CGGGTTCTCCACCGGGTCACTCTCTGCATTTCTGCCGACGTTTCGATGGCCGAGTCGTCCATCGTCCTCAGGGTGTGCCTTCACCAAGACATGAAGAGCATTCAAAATTCAGTATATATATATTAGAACGGTTTAATTACAATAAATATGCTTTGCAGCCTTTCAAGAGTAAGTTCAATGCAATCTATCCGAAGGAGGTGGGTTTCCACGAAGGTTTCGTCTTCATCATCATCAGTGGGTTCTCAAAACGAAGTACCAGCTCTCAAAACCATCCCGTAACCTGCAAAGCTTTCATACCTTCATGGTTCCTAACTCAAACTTTTTCAATTACCTGTTTATCGCACCACATCCAAAGGCTCTTTCCCCCTAGGGTCTCTTGCAATACCGTATTTACTAATCCTTCATACCCCAGTACGCGTCCTATTTTTTTTTGTTTTCTTTTTGCGAGTGTATTGAATAAGCTTATTTTTTTCTCCTGTTCTTTGAATTCTTCTTTTTTATCCCCCTGTCCGTCTATTTAATTTTCAACATTCTTATTCCGTAGCTCCTAATATCCACTTCTTCCAATCTTCTCCTCTCTGAGGATGTCAATTGTCCAAATCCTCAAAGATACATTGTTCGGAGGATGTTGAAGGAGAATCGGCGTAAAATTCGATTGTGGGAAACGACCTCTTTCCACGTATCGCACTTCGACAGTCCCGAGTCGATTGTTTCAATCTCGGGCCACCAGCAAACAGTGTGGACATGGGACAGGTTAAGTTAAACAAAAGGAACGTGGCGTGTGTGTGTCGTTACTCGAGCCGAGAAATCTGATGACGTGCCAAAAAACGGCCCCTCTGGATTCCAGTGGAACCAGAGGACCACCCACCAGTTGCTCTGCACAGGAGTGGAGAGAGAAAAAAGGATGGAATGCTGCGGTTTGTGGACGGAGTTCCGAGAGGGGAAGAACAAAAAACGATGTGGAAGTCGCTCTCTATTGTGGAAGGGAGGGGGGGGGGAGGGGAAGGAGGAGATGTGAATGAAAATATTACAACGAGGTTTATTACGAAAATCCATTCGAGGTGTTGCGTGAGTGAATGGTTTTGACTCTCTAGTAAGTGTAAGGCGGAGGTGACACTGGAGAGACACGCTTACGTTGAAGGTGACTGAAATTAGTCAGTATATTGTTTTCGAATAACTATATTAAATATAGAGCAAAATGAAACTAAGCTAAAAAACTAAATAAATATAAGTCGTTTAATTCTATATTTTCAGGCATAACTATGTGGAAATCCATTTCTGAGAAAAAGGAATAACGTACTCCGTATTTTTCCACTAAGGTTTTTAATCTGGTACGACTAGTTTCAACGATACGATACCTGAAGATGACACCGTAGCGTTGAAACCAGTCGTACCAGATTAAAAATCTTAGTGAAAAAATACGGAGTACGTTATTCCTTTTTCTCGTACGTCGTTTAATTAAAAATTCTAGCTACGAATTCCATTTTAGAAAACGACAAACAATTATTGTGTCTTATTATGCTTCGTAACAAGCGGATCGATATGGGGATGAACCAACGAGAATTGCAATTTGATGGGTCATTATTTTCCGGTAAACCGGACATTGACGCTGAACGGACAGATAACGCTGACGGGTGAACTGTACCCGTCAGCGTTCTCTGGACATATAACCCAGGGGACGCTGACGGCGGTGCGGATCGTTGGACAAAGGTTTTGTGGCACTTTTTTCAAGAAATTAGGATGATGCAGAAGGAGGACTTGGGCGATTGTTTAAGATGAATTTTTCCTATCTTGAAGGTCGTCTGGCAGCAGCTAAATTGATCGGAACAACAAGAGAGAAAAATATGTAGAGACAAGTATTTGTAAATGTGGAATTGATGCAGGGATATAAAGAGTGAGGCGGGGAAAAAGAGATGACGATTTTCCACCATTTATTAAAAATATATTTTACTGTCTATCCGGTTTCGGCGTAGTACATCACCTTCAGGGACTTTGTAGAATGGTCTACAATAAAGCAATTTTTAACTGGAGGATAAGGATCGTGTCTTATTCATTAAAATTCTTCAATTCCATCATATCAGGCGTAAAAAGATTCAATTTGTTTACATGTGCTCATAAAAGTTTCCGCGCTGTAATTCTGTGGAAGACCTCTAGAATATTCACATAAATTGCAAGGAGGGTGAATCTTTTTGAGTTACTTATCATTCAAAAATGTAATTAATATTATATATATATATATTTAATATGACGACGCGTTTTAAGTATTGATATTATTTATTCACGAGCATAAACGCTATGAATATTATCTACTATTAATTAATTTCACTCTTACACTGTTTTTATCTCATATTTTTCATCTATTATGTTTTATGTAAGAAACAATCTCAGGCGTAACTCGATGGAAATCATTCATAGTTGGAAAACAAAGAAAATAAGAAACTTGACAGTTTCCGCTTGTATTTTTTCTCGGTTCCGTCACAAATCGGCATCATCCGGTTTAAAAAAAATACCGAGTAATGCCGCTTTTTTTAACGAAACCATGGCCGTGAGAACTAATGAAAAGAAGGGGAATTCGCCGAGGTTCTTAGTTTCCCAGTTCTCCTCCGTCTATTTATTTTATTTGTTTCGGCAGTTTTCTAGTTTAGCAGCATGACTACTCTTACAAGGGTTCAAAAAGAAAACTTGAAAACGTGACTGCCATCTAATACTACATAGTATATCCCTCACTGGCATATCAATAGCAAGAGTGAACGATTCAAATTGACCGTCGAGACACAAAACATCAACTACTACTAATACTTAAACGAGGCACACTTTTACGTATTTTGATGGAGTGAGAAGGGAGGAATCCGGACACTCATTATCTACATGAAGGCACGTGTGTTTACTCACGTAATCTATTTGCCACAATAAAATTAATACCATTGGGGTGTGCCCGCGGAACTCGAGAAACTCAACCGCATGCAAAATCCCGCCTGTGGTTTTCTGCGAAAATCGAATCGGCATCCACACGTCTCCGGCATCTCAGAGCGTGAAACTAAGCCAACTACTTGTTTTCGTTAAAACGTAGACCAAAAAAAGAGGAGAATAGTCAAGGGAATGGATTGAATGCGGCATCCTCCTTTGGATCGACTAAAACAATGTCCCTTTTCCCCCGCACGAAACACCCTGCAACAATAAGTTTTGACTAGGAAATTAACGAAGGTAAACGAGCTCTCTCGCGGTGGCTGTAATATTTCCGGCCGGTCGGGAGGAGACGACTGTTCCACCGACGGTTGACGACATCTGATCTGTGCGTGACTCCTTCACCGCAGACGAATGGTTTCCGTGAATGACTAAAGGAACTATCTGTCAGTTACGATCGCTTGGTCAGTTGAAATAGTGGACAAGTGACGTTCGAAGGAATTCCAGATATCCTAGAGGAGCAATTTAACTTCAAGATATTACGAATAGATAACATTGCCGTCATTCAGAACGGTTCAATTCAAATATTGCCCGTGTGTTTCAAATTATTGTGAAAATTTAATAAACCTTGGTAAAGGGTCTTCTCCACATCACCAGAATCATTATCGAATTCGGACCAGTTTCGACTTCGTAGTCCTTATGCTGAACTGCAATTGACGGATCTCTACAACGTACGATTTGCGACAACATTGAAGAGAAACACATACACACTCAGACACACACACATGCATACGCATAATATTGCATAGTGTTTCTTGGTCAAAGCTTCAGTCAATGTGAATCCCTTTAAGCAAGAGCTTCCTTTGTGCATTGCATTTTTGAGGATGGTCCCATTAAATAGTCGCGGCATTCAACCGAATGGTGAATCATAGGAGAGATTCAAACTAGTCCCTGAGTTGATGGCGTGTGTAGTCGACAGATCACAGTTACCTCCTCCGTCTCCTCTGTTATATTCCAGGCAGTATTAACATACCGAATGTCACACAACTTGTGTTTAATTGCGTCGTAAAATTAATCCGATTACGATAAAACAACTTTTATTGCATCTTCAATTAAATGGAAAATTGTTTGTACGTGATGAGCATTTAAAATTCTACCTGGAAAATAAAATGCAATATATATTCACTCAAGGACTTCAACCACATAAAAACTTAGACAAGTGCAGTTAGCAATAGTGTTTTAAGTGGAATAGTGGAAAAGAAAATATTATTTTTTCCTCAGTTGCACATCAAAACAAAATCTCTCTCACGCATACTTTTATTGGAATAAGAGAAATTTCGGAAGGAATAGAATGTGAAACGCCACACTTTTCCGTGAAAGAACTTCTTGAATTCTTTCCTTAAGAGGCATTTATCAGAATATTCACCATTTGATTCATTGTGGGAGATTTTGTACTCATTCGAATTGACTTAAAGAGAACGGATTTTATTTAATGGGTTTCTAGCAAGAGTGTGTCAAGAGCAAAGAACCAAAAAGGCTTTGGGTTAACTAATATGGTGATCGTTCGCTCACGCCTTATTTCCTTCTCCCCAAATTTTTCCAGATACTTTATATTTTATTTGCATATAAGTATAATATCGTAATTAATGTACCAAAGTTTTCTTTTAGTTGGCACCTTTATTATCCATATGACCGTTCGCTTTAATGGACTTTCAGGTAACATACAAAGAGTATCCACTTATACGTCTTACATCATAAAACATATTTCGGTGAGAGATGTGAAACTTTTGTCTTTTACCCCTCGACGTACAATCGACATATTTCTGAAGTTGGCGATTTTCACGATCATATAGCGTCTGAACTCCACTTTTAGAATTAGCTGTCTGCATTGGTGTTTAAAGTACTCGTCACGACATGATGAGTGTCCGAAATCGAATCTTAGAAGTGAAAGAAATATAAATAAACTTTGTCAATTCCACTAAATAAATTCATTGCAAGACCATGATTTAGATACTTTGTATCATCCTAATATATCATAAATTCCCTGGAAATGACAGACAGTATGAAGAAGTGCAGTGCAGAGTCGTATAATACATTTATTTGTTTTTTTGAAAAGGTTCATTTTTCTTCCATCATGAATAAAATCAACAAAGTAAAGTCCATAGCCGTGAAGCGAATCTTAGAAACCTTTCCCTTCCAAGTGGTCCATTTGACCTATCTGTGTAGATTGGACAAAGAGCTTTTGGGAGGGCGGTCAAGCACAGTCACGCCTCGTTTGACCAAAAACTCTTTGACGAAAAGCAAAAGCCTTTGAGGTTTCTAATCCGTCGAATTCCTTCGTGTTTTAATTTTGAGAGATAACGCTACCGTGTCTTTCTGCTTAGATGACCGATGCCATTTAGTTTTTGCATTATTGAGATACCAATTGTGATTATATATGGATTGTAGTCCGTTTTTGGAAATGTAGTGTAACCATATGACTGCAAAAAGGTGATATCATTGTTGACTTTTGTTACGTGAGCTCTCTCAATAATTCCACGAACATTTGTATGATATTCGAGGTAGTGGAATCGTGTTCATCTTTGATTAATTCTACTTCTCTTGCGGCTTCTGCAGTTTCTAGTATTTTTGGAAAATCACATGAAAACGCCCAAGAAACTATTTTGGTCTCCATATAAAATCCGATTATTTTATTTGGAAACAAAAATCCAAGTGGAGGGCCATTCCGGCCTACATTTGGTGAGGCTTAGATACAAAAAAAAAGCCCGTACTTATAATTCCGCAAAGGTGCTTATTGTTCCATGGTAATGCAGTGCTATTGTTCCAAAATAAGTCCCCGACGATAATGGCGTTTCCACGAGAAATAAACCAGTCACCAGAGTCACGCTTGCACGGTCGAAGGCTGCAATACTTTTCTAGAATCGTTACATTGAAACGATGAAGTATATTGCAATGACAGTTTGACTCTCGGTTACAAATCATCATAGATGAATTCCTGCGTAGCCGACCCTTAAACTTATTAGATTCATTAAGCGGTTTGAGCAATAATTATTTTCCCAACCAGGTGTTGCATTGATTTCTTTATTTTATGTGTTTTTATATGTGAAGCTGAGGTCGTGTCGTAACCCAGTGGGTAGAGCGTTTGGCTACTGAAATGAGTCCCCCATTTCCTTTTCCCTGTGGCACCTATGGACACCAGCTGAGACCAAAACCGAGTGATTTTAATGGCACCACATCTTCTTGGGAAACCACAGACGCCACAGAGAAATATACTGGCCCCCTCTACCCTGAAGTGTTCAGTCTCACACGTCTTTGGGCTTATATTAGGTGAGCTCTATAGTCCCCTGTCAAACCCGTCTTTGGGTTTGAATACTGTGGGAGCGGTATAATGCAATCGATTTTTATACAGTATAATTACTTTAACACAAACTTTCTACCACTCCTCATTCCGTCTAAAATTCCTTCTTCTCTTGGATGGTATCTAACCTTCAATTGCATCTCATCACCTTCTCCATCCACAATTACCCTTACCCATCTTAACATTCTACCCCTGTGATGCGAGAATTTTCACGTATGAACTCGAATTCCCCGACTGAATACCCTGCGCTCATCTACGCGTCTCAGTGGTATTTTTGTTTTGTAGGTTGCTTCGACGGCTATGGTCATTTAGTACCCCTTAATATCATATAATACCCACATGGACAAACACAACACCCATGCCCTGGCCGGGACTCGAGCCCGCGACCTTTGGGTTAGCCGGCGAGCACGTTACCCCCAGGCTAACCCGGCCGGCTACCTACACGTCTCAATATGAAAGGACGAAGAAATGTATTTTTTTTTGCCAGTAATTATTGCCAATAACTTTTGGGACCCATTCACCCGCGCAGTGACTTCTTGTATTTTACATCGCGACCGTGGTTCTCCATAAAAGGCGTGGAAGGACCGAAGCGACAAATTAGTTCTTTCAAAAGGAATACAATGAAACAGAGCAACATTTTAACTTATGTTTCGGGTTCCTTATTCGACTCGTTACCATAAAAATCACGCAAAATCATATTTTTACGACCTACTTTATGCAACCACTAATAATTTTCTTCACATTATTTTATTTTCATTGGGCAGTAGTGGTTAAGAACGCTCAATGCTTTTTTTTCAATCCAAAAAATAAGTGTAGTGACATCATTCGTGTTATCAAAATAACCTGAAGGAGGAAGGCCAAGGATGGCACATAAGAAACGGATAATGTTAGAGTTGGGGGCTACGAAGTTAGGGTGGATGCACACTTAGAATAGAGGATAAATAAAGGAGACCGACCTGCCCGGCTGATCGGGTACACCTCCTTTATGCGATAACAAATATTAGAGAAAACCAATGAAGAATTAGTCCGAGAAGCCATTGGAAGAAAACCATTTAATGAGAGTACACTTAAAATAATGGGAAAGTAACAGACGAGTTCTTGAGAGATTGCAGTGGGTGAAAACTGCATTGGAAAGGAGGAGGGAAATAATCGTGGAGATAGGTCTATGATGATGGCGTATGAGACATATAATGATGGAGAGTGTAAGGGTTCGTATCTATGATGACATGAAGAAGTTGGGAGGTGATAGGATACTTCTTCCTGTAGATCTACTACAAACCAATCTTCGTGCTGATGACTTGACGGGTTCGTGATGATGATTCGTATTAAAAAACAGAGTATCATTTTAATGATTTGACAAACTTGCAGATGCCAGAGGGATGATGATAATCACTCATTAATGATTAACAAAAAATGTTTATTTTCTATATATTCATCCGTGACCCCCATAAAAATCAGTTAGTACCATTATTATTGATTGACAGCTAACCCACCAATTTGGGCAAATTTTCTGACGACTTCAGTCGTACCCCGCCCTATGATAAATCCATTTTCACCTTGGCGTACTTCCTTCCCTCCATTATTCTACCTCGAATCCCTATTCTCTAACCTCCACTACGATCTCCGACAAGCTATCGACTCCAAGTAACCCTTCCATCCACTTCTCCTGTCTTCTTTTGATAACGCCTTTAAACTACCTCCTCTCTACCATTCTGTAGAACTAATTTTTATGTTCTGCTCTCCGTCCACTTTACTTTCTCAGTCTTTTTCCGCTCCCTCAGTTCAACGGCCTCCAATATACGCTCACCTTCCTTCTTCTACGACAAAAATTCAGAGCTACATTACAAGGATAGCCTCGTTATTAGGATTTTCACTAACCTCATTTTTCACTAACCGTATTTTTCGCAAGAGCGACTTTTGACAAAACAATTCTTCTTCCGGTATCCTTTCCTCTATGTTTCGTTTTTCTTCAACACGCCACCTGGATAAGAAAATATTTCTAATATTCCATTTAATGGCCTCTGAGAATCTCGAGAGCTCTGAAACTTAGCCTACTTCTCCAAAACATCTACTAATTGAATAAAGTTTTAGATAATAAAACACTGGTATTCAATGTGACAATTTATTTTACCCGACCATGGTTTCACCGCTGAACAGCATCATCATGTAAATCTGAAGAGTTTTATTAGCTGAAAGTTCGCGATGGAAAAATTCCGCCAAGTAACGCCTGAAACTGTTTGTTATACAAATTGAATGCTTTCAGACTTCCTGGAAGTTTTTTACATCCATAACAGAAGAAGACCAAATGTACTCACTAGAAGAAGACCAAATCCACAAATATTTAATGTACTCGTAAGTACCTCGTATTTCACCGCGATGCGGCATAATCAGGCTACCTGCTGCTGCCTTATTACGGTTTAATACGTCGTACATTCAATACAGTCTTTGGAACAGTTCGTTTCTATTCATCTTATGTTATGTATTTATTCTATTTTCTTGTAGTTAATCCACTTTAATTTGAAAAATCAATAGTACTTAGAAATTCTGTGCTAAAAGGCTTCAAGGAATTTGTCTTTAATTGCGTGTGATAACTATGTAACGTATTCCGGAGGCACCAAAAGATGACAATGAGATAAGTTAGTCAGATAAGTAGTTACCTCTTTATCCTTCTACTCTAAGAAATATATTAGAAAGAGAAGCCTTGCACTGTTTTGTGGGGAAAATCATGCCTTAACTTAAACTCGAGCATTGTTTTAAAATGTAAAAAGTTTAGTAATCCTAGCCAAGAGTGTTTTACATAAAAATATATGGGAAACGAAGATAATTCGTCACAAAATTAAAGAGTAAAATACGCAAATAAACTATCATCTGTAGTTGTTTCAATCCCATGGGTGATACGTCCACCGATCAAATTTGGAATTTAGACCAGGTTTAAAGATTTTCAGAAAATTCTTAAGCGCACAGTTGTGTGCTACTGTCCACCGGTTTAAGAAGGAAAAAGTACACTATAAAAACTGTTGCATTATATTTATAAAAAGGCAAATGAGAGGTTTAGATAACGTGTAAGCAATATCAATTTTCACTACATATTTCGCGGATAAGGATATTTTATGTATGGTCACTTCACCGTAAATAACGATGTCGCGATTCCTCACGAAATAGATATATTTAGATGTTTTTCCCTTTTCCGCCGTCGCTGGCGATTTTCGATAACGTGATGAGGGAAATTGAGGTTAAAAAAATGTTCTCGTTTTCTGTAGATTGGGTGATTATTGACTGCAGTCAAGAGTTCCGAAAGATGGAAGCAAATCTCGGGATAATTGTTTTTTCCCATTCCCCCCATCGTGCGCTTTGATATGCCTTCAAAGACACCCAGTGCTTTGACATTTCATCTCATTCATCCGTAGAAAAAATATTTTAAAATCAAGATCCAGTCAGAGATTTCAGTGCGAATTCGATTCGCAAGTTGTCCACATTTTCAAGTTAATAAAACGAACGGACAAGAAGGATATGTGTACTTATGGACACATTTTTAAATGAGGGATTTAATGATGAGCAAATACGTGTAATTCCACAAGAAAATTTTCTTTTTTTTTTAACGACGGGTTTCCTCGAATACTCGACATCTCCGGGCACAGAGCATTGGTTCATATATAATCTGAGATCAGTAGGAGTGGGATTGACTATATAAGAAACTACCTTCTGTGCAGTTTTTATCTGAAAATGTCGACTAGCCGACGAAACCGGTCTTTAAAAAAAAAAGAAAAAATGTGAAAACTGCAAATTTTGTTTTGTTTATCGCCATGAGCTTCCCCAAAACATAGCCTTAATCCATCGAATGCGGGATTTAGTGTTCATTTTCCCTGGCGTTGCTGAGGTAGGTTTGTTTTATTTTAAGTAATCGATATGCTAGAGGTGAAGTAAAGCGAGTGGGCTCTGTTTGTGGCTCCTAAGGCCTCGTCTTAAATCCCTCGCGACGACTTCACTTTCAAGGTTCCTGGACGGTTGCAATCTTCTAGAAACCTGAACCTCTTGGGAAACTCTAGGTGAGGCGGGGGGGATAGTTTCGGTTCCGGAATGAGTGTGTGAATTGCAAGCGCACGTCGGGATGAGCCTCACCAATCGAAACCAAACTCCAGGCTTGCTTTCCGACTAAATGGATGTTTTTCTTATCTCTTTTTGTTATTTATATATGTTTCTATATTAACTCTCCAAGCTTTACTATTCGGAACGAATGCTTTAAACGTGTCGAGTGTTGAGAACCTCTGCGTTTGGGGTGAAAATAAAAAAAACAAAATGTTGTGATTGGTTTAAATAATTACGTATAAATAGTATTAGCTTCGAATGAAAATAACGACGCATAGAAAGACTGTTATTTGCACTGTCTTACGGCGCAAGTATTCAGGATTAAATTATGTTTTTTCGGTAAATTTTCCGATCATTTATTTATTTAAGTAATTGCACGCATACAACATTTCTGCCAGTTTACAGTGTCGCAGTAACAAGTAACACGTAATGTAGACGTAAAAAAACAACATAACAAGAGTACATGATACAAATAAGCAAACAAAACCAGTTAAGCATAAGTAGTTAGGGAGGATAGAGGGAGAGGTATAGTTTTTCTGCAGAGAAATGGGACATGGAAAGATTGATGAATGAGTTGGAAGAGAGCGAAAATGGATCAATGTGAATCAGGAAGAGAATTGAGAAGTGAGGAGAGGCGGTAGTTAAGGGATAGTCTAGGTATAGGCATACGGAGTAATGAGTGCGTACGTATAGATCGACAAGGAACTCGGAAATTAATGGTGGAAAGCAACTCAGGACAATCAATATTTGCATTAAGAATGTTGTAAATAAATTTTAAGTCGGTTTTGATGGTGTATTACTTTTAATAGCTTATAAGCGTTTGAGACGTTTCACATTGCAATATATTATTGATAGAAGATCGACCCAGGGCGGTATTTCGTTCAGATGTTTCATATATTATTGAAAATTTTATGCACTATTGTTTCATGGACTACATGTATAAATAGTAGTGCTGTACTAAGCTGTGCTGTACTGTGTAAGCTACAAGGTTGTTAAATATTATGGTTAATTGCTTAAGTTTTTTTATTCTATTTTTCTGAACGACGAAGGAGTTATAACATTATGAGAAGTGTGAATGAAATGATGATAAGATAATGAACGAGATGATGAAAAACGAGGAAAGATTATATAAATATTCCTGGATAACAGATTCAAATCGGGCGGCGTACAAATGACTTATAGAGAAGGAGAAGACCCACGGATAGTAAGAGTCAATATGTAGAGAGGGACTAGGAAGTGAAATCTGAAGTTAGCAATCGTGCGAATGAGCGAAAGTGTGCGTTTAAAGTAAGGAATGTGATTTATACACACGAAATTAGGGAGTGAAAATAATTTGAATTGAAAATCGATGGGGGAAGCAAGAAGGGCGTTGAATTGAAGCAGATTACTTTGAGCGAAGAAAGATTTATATGCAAAGTGACTGCCCTCGTCAAATTAATATTAGACCCAGCACGCATTGACATGGTGTGTGGAATGTGCGTTTTTCACAGCAATGCCACTTGCGAAAAGAAGATTGCCAGTCACGCCAATGCAGTGTCATGCCGATGAGATGAATGCACCGAGTGAATGATGAAGATAAATTTGTAATGGGGTGAATAGAAAGACGGATCACTGTGCAGGCACACGCTAGAAGAGGGAACACACACACACACACGCACGCGAAGGCCGTAAAGGGAAGGAAACGGGAGAGGATAAAGATACAGAGTTAGTCTGTGGAATACTTTTGGGGAACCGGATGATGGGAAACGATAGCCGGACATGCCAAGAAGGAATGAAGAATGACTGAAATGTGACACGATCTATGGGAAAAGATCTCCCTCCGGATTGATAACCTAGCCATGACGACGATTCGGGATCAGCATATTCTCATGATGCAACGCTGGAGCATAATTTTCAGACTTACGTACTGATAGTATGATGGCGGGAATACCCTGTTTCAACCGACTGCGATGTCGGCGCTCGTGGTTGACTTTAATTTGGAAACGCACTAACAGCATCTCGAAAACCTGAAAATGTAAGAAGTTCGGTCTGAAAGGCTCTTTTGTAGGCGGGAGGAAGAACAGGAGCTGAGTTTCCGCTTTCAATTGGAGACGAATGAGGGGACCTTTGGTGGAGTTCCCCTTTGATCTCGGTTCATTCAGAAATCGGAAGTTTGGCGTGCGCCGCTGATTGATCAAACGATCCATTTGCTAATATAACGAGATAAATGGTGAAAAATATTTTTGTGCTTTTCTTTGAAAAATAGTTTTATTGGCTCAAAATATATTAACCAACACAGAATACTGCACGGTAATGGTTTCACAAATTAAAGATTTGGCTCCAAGCTCTCTCTGGATATCCTTATTCTCCAAGGAATCTTTCTCTCATGTCAGCCTGATAGTATTTCAGATGTATTTTCAATGTTTTATTGTTCATTAAACAGAGTAGTAGTGCTCATGTTTTTTTCAATTGCCTCTTTCGTCCCCCCCTCCCTAAGTCTGCTCTCTGTTTCGCCTTTATCTTGGATTAAATAAATATCCTGAGTGCCTTTTTAATTTAAAATGTCCTCGGATTTAAAGAATTCAATTGATTTCGGCTCAACTTGGTGAAACCACGTCATGATTAGAGGAAATAAAACTTTTTTTGGTTCGCAGAAGTAGTTATAGCAAATAGTTGGTTTCGCAGCAGGATATTGTTTTCTTCGGTTAGACCAATTTCATCAAATTGGTTAATCTCATCAACTTAAACTCATCAACACATAGGTTAACATCATCAAGTGAATTAATAATAATAATAATACTGATGATATATTTTATTACATCCTTCTGCAATTTTCATGAATGAAAAACATATTATGTTACAAAAATTGCCTAGGAAGCTATTGCCTAGTCATCGGTCGTGATATAATAAAAATTCTTCTGTACAACCGAAAAAATTTTATTTACATCTATTTTTTTAGATGTAAATTCGTCTTTCCTACCTTTAAGTCCCTGTTTGATCAATCTACAACCATCTGATGTAAAAAAAAATGTGCATAAAGATCTCATGATTGTTTCCTGTTTCCCGCCATCGACTATTATCAGATCCGGAATGTGTGCCTATTTGAACACTTTTAATTCAATATTATTTTCTTTACCATCCACTGCCATCATTTTTAGGTAATTAGGTCTCCAAACTCGTGTTCATAAATGAGCTCCATGAGCGATAGTGTCACTCCACATTGTCAATTCCTTTTCCGACGGCCTTCTTTCACGTCCTCATTTGGTTGCTTGTGGCAAGCTTTTCTATCCCGCAATCACTAACTCGCCTTTAACGGAAAGAGTGACTTATTGTTTTTGTTTGAATGTCTTGAAATTCTTTTTTGGCGTTTCCCGATGAGCCTTTTCTCACACGTTTTTTTCTCTCGACCCACCGCACCGACGAGAGTGTCCGTTATGAGATACCGCATTTTACCAGTGCTATTCATGAAAGTGCAGATGTTACAGTTTAAAATATTGTATTCACATCCCGACACTACTCGAAGCGGATTATGTTAAGCTGGTTCACGCGGCATTACCTCAGCAGGGAACATGTGCTGTTTTCGTTTTCAAGTTCGACTGCATTTGGATGCGAGACACACTCAGAGGTGATGGGACGTTTAAGAAATGTCAGAACAACTAAGTTATGGAAAAGAGGCAGAGGGAGGAATGAGGATGTTTTAAGGCAAATAGAGTGAAACAGAAAGTACGGGGAGTTATTTAAGCGGAGTATGTATTGTTATTTTAGTGCCGATAGTAAACAGACCGGGTGACGACCCTCCGGACACCTCCAGCCAAACCCAAGCTGAGTGATTTTTCGGGTACCACATCTTCCAGTGGGAAACCACAGGCGGCACAGGGAAATGAACTGGC
>WURS02450691.1:0-14216 GCA_011762765.2 Rhinocypha anisoptera
GAAGGGGAGGAGGGTAAGCGTGGGGGAAGAGAAGTTGAAAATGAGGAGGAGGATGAGGTTTAAGCTAATGTCCGACGGATGACTTGTGGAGGGAGACGTGAGAAGATGTGTGACGGAGGTTTTGCGAAAAATAGAAAGCCTAACCGCAAATGTGAGGGATGGTTCGTCTGCGAAGTCGATGAATTACATGCGTGCAATCAACGGACAACTTTACAAAAGAGCGGAAGAAGGTAAATCAGAGTACGATCATGTAGTACGATAAGAAGAAGAAAAAGGTAGATAGGACACACACACACCCTGAGGGATGATCAGTTCCTGAAGAATATATATATAATAGAAAAAAAATTGAAGGGAAGACGCCTTAAAGGAAAGGACAAATATTTGGGGCAAATCATGAGAGACTTTTGAATGAAGAACTGACAGGGGGGGTAAGGGAATCAGACATAGGGTGGAGGGAGGGCTGCGGTCAACAAATCTTCGAATGTTATTTATTTATTTATTTTATTTTTAATCGCCCACAAACAGCACTAATAGGCAAATTACACCGGGCACTATAACAATTTTTCAATAACAAGGACGAAAAACACAAAAGGTCCATGCCCTAAGGTGGAGATTGAAAAATCCACCTAGTTGGGGATTCGAACCCGCAACCTCAGGGTTGGCAGATGAGGACGTTACCCCCGCCGCCACCGAGGCCGACATTTGAAGCAATAATGCTTCAATTGTTGCTTGTTTTTTTAAGGTCTACTTCTATTTGCTGAAGCCAGTCGGTTTTCTTAGATACAAGGTATACATTTCATCTTTAAAAATAGCCACGGATGGTAACTATTCTGCCAATAATTTTGCTATCATTTAATCACCACCACAGTGATCAACCCGAAGGTCGGTATGTTAAGTGAGGGTATAGCTCACCCAGTACTAAGCCCACGACGCGTGTGGAAATTAACACATCAGGGTATAGAGGGGCCAGTTCATTTCCCTGTGCCGCCTGTGCTTTCCCACGAAGATGTGGTACCCGAAAAATCACTCAGCTTGGGTTTAGCATGCACAACATTTTTATAAGCTAGCGACTTTAGTACATTTCTTAACTGCCTGTTTGTCACAGTAGTATGCTCTCTAAGTAATGAATAAGTATGATTTTTTAGCTTCAAAGTGGTGCATTCCTATTTCATGTAGCAAACATGGCCAACGTGCTCTAATCATGCATGTGTACTAAGAAAAAATTAGAACATGTTCTAATTGTTCTGTATATGATCCAGTCATTCTCGGGAATATTGTTTCTGATGAGATCGTGCGTGGGCTAGAGCATGATATCATGCACTGAACAAGTTGGGAAAAGACTTCCCTTCATCTCTACGTATCTTACCAATAGATCAAATCACTAGTAATTTTCTCCGTCTTGTGAGAATGTTACACACTTCATTCTATCCTGCAGACTTCATCACTTGGGTCACAGATCCTTGCACGAAGTAGTTCACTGTATGCAAATGTTTTTCTATGTACCATGGCAGTGGAAAATGGGTATGAAAAGCAGCTTTGGCATTGACCTATCGATAAAACAGAAACTCAATGTTTTTAGTCATTTAGACGAAAGTGAAAGAGCAAATAAACTGTCCCAAGAATAGTAGGGGATTAGGGTGCAAATATTCATAAACAAAAAATGAAATTTATTGTGAACACTGGTAATTATGAGTGTCGCCAGTTTTATGAAAAGGAAGTCAGTTTAATAAAAAGTCAACCTATGAAAATCCTGGCACTGCAGTGATTGAAGCGAAAGTGAGCTGGAGAAATTTGTCATGTTAAATACCTCAGAAGCAGCATTAAACTATAGCATTAAAAATCGGTGCACAACATGTGGGATGATGCCTTGGGAAGTTTAAATTGATCGATGCAGTACACATAATAGAGTGGAATTCAAGGGTCAAAAGTCCTTGTTATCACTGACCCCTTTGGAGTACTGTGGCAGAATCTATGGGGCACAGGTTCATCTCTTGGCATAAGAATGGATGGGAAGAGTACCCAAGTTGCCAACAATAAATTCTCTTTAGGTGAAAGAGCCAAGTTTCAAAAGATTGCCCCTAGCATAGCAGATTGGTATGATTCGCCCACCAATGAAAGGAGTGCCTTAAAAGACATTGCCCTGTTTTGAGTGGGTTATGAAGACGCACAAAACAAGGCATTTTAGCTTTGGTTTGGAGAGGCTTACTCTTCCTGGTATCCTACATAAAACCTTAAACTAGTAAAATCTTAATATACCTAAGTAAAAATTTTCATTATAAGTAGGTTCTCCATTTGAAATAGGTAATAAAGAAATAAAAATTCACTAGTTACTAAACATCATAGACTAGCAAAAATCTTTATTCATTTGGGCCAACTTCCCCTAAAAAAATTTATATGCTTCCATAAGAGGCAAAAGGACCATTATTATAACATTAAAAATTTAATTGAAAAAATGTTTGGTTTGAAATCTTTGTACTCCATTTATGAGTAGATATATTGAATTTTTACTTTATTAGTATAAGTATTTATTGTTCATTAGTTTATTGTATTGTTTCATTGTTTTATTACTATATTCTTTAACTAATGTCCATAATGGTGTTTACAACTGGTTGATGACTAAATATTGACATTACACAATGCTTTATGTAATATTTTCATAGGAATCCATTAGTGATGTATTCCAGGAGGTAACATTGCAGAAAATTGTAGATGAAGATTGGTCAAAGTGGCTTCAGGAGCAAACTAAAATGAATATAGTGCCCTATGGTCATGACTGAAGGTAAATAACTACATAAAATTTGAGTAACCTTTTGTTAATTCTGTTAGTAAAGATTATAAGTTATATCTTATTTGGAGATATAGAATTTTTCTTGGTATTTGTTACATACACATAAATGTTTCCTCTAAAGCATGATATATTTATGGTAGAGGCTGGGAAATAATTAGGTTAAATTTTGGACTGACTATAACGACTCAGATGTGTTGAGCAAGGTAATGCACCAAAAATCTTTTTCATAATTAGAAATTCAACTTGTTGCTTCCTTAGTGTAAGCCTTTCAAGTGGTTTTATGCTTGTTAGTTAAAATAAATGAAAGCAGCCATCCTAATCTGCCATTGACCACGAAAATAATGTGGTTGGCCTATCCAAGTCATTGTTGTTGGTCCATTGAAGAGAAATTGTCCCACTGAATTACCTTTAAGTCTTTGTAACCTTTGTTTCTAGGTGATTACTTTTCCACATTGTTTTGGCCTTTTTGGTGAGACTGCTGGTTGCGTCACTTCTTCGTGGCCCTGTATTACATCGGAGGTGATGGTAATTTGGCTTCATGAAAGATTGTTCACTACTAATTGGAAAGAAATTGCCTTCAAATTCATGACCACACAAATTTATTTTCAATCCCTCTGGGGCTTTATGAATATTGGGCATGCATCAACCATTGTGGTTGTTACTCAGAAAAGTTTCCTAAGTTTAGCTAAGAGTTAAAGACTTCTTGAGACATTCTTATTCTGTCATTTTGTGAAGACAATATCACAGCAATGTGTACTATGAAATGAGGTCCCTGGCGTTCTTCCTTATGAACTCAAATGTTTGTTGAAATATTCACTCAAACAAATAAAAAAGTTGACACAATTGATTTGCATGGTATTATGCATCTTCTGAGTCTAATCCAGCTAACAGGTCCTCATGAGTTAAGCACCCCTAATGGATACTTTAATGTGCTCACAAGGGAGGAGATTTTTGACATTCATCTTCTGGAGTGTAATGACATTCATCGTCAGGAGTGTGATTTCCACAAAATAAAGGTTTAATTTTTTTGTTACTTTTCAGTTGAACATGTTTATTGAGTGCTTTAAATGAGTTTTTTTTACAATATTTGCGGTGTACATTACTTGGAAAATAGTTAAATTTTACTTTCTGAGAGATGTTATGTTACCTTTCAATGGATTGGCGATAGTCATTTTTTTCTATTTTATTTGGTTTGCAAACTGTTTTTGAACAAACTTGTGATTAGAATATTCTGCAATGTAATGATAGATCAAGAGAATGATGCAGGCCTACTTTTAATGCCTGTTTGTCTAAGTAAATGTTACGCATATGGCAGGGATTATGCTTGCACTAATTGTACAGTAAATACAGTATTTTTTTCTCTTTTACTGGACCTTTAAATTACAGCACCATTCTTATATCCTTCTTTTGTAACTGCTCAATAAATGCTCCGTAAGGTTACTGTTTGGCTGAGCCATAAAATGAGGTCTAAATTATATGGAGGGTGTAGAAAAGCACATCACTGCAACTCTAGATTAGACATGCCATGGGCTGTGGCAGACCACAAATGCTTCATCAGCCATATCTCCAAAATGTGTTTTTTGTGACATTTTTTCTTACCGCTGATATAAGCAGTTTGCCGATTATATTTTTTGTGTGAAGTTCCTTCTTACTAGTATTTATTTCATCATTCTTTATGTATTATTCTTAGAAAAATCGTTGCCACAACCTATTTTTATTTTTCTTTACGTGCAAGATCTTTTACTGACCACTGCTTTTGTGGGGCCCCTCCCCCCCCCCCCTGCTGGTTTCTCTGCTTTCTTAGAAAGGTCTTATTGAGTGGTGGTAGTTTTCTTTTACCCTAGGCATGCATCATTCATTATACCCAAGAAAACTTCTCTTGCCCAAACTCATGCGTTTTATTATACAGCGGCAACTTTCCCCTACCTGGTTTTATTATATAGCTCAGAATTTGCTTATCATAGGCAAATTTGAAGCGGCTTTTACAAATGAACCTCTCAATGCAACCAACTTTTTAGGAGGTTTAGAACTGTGGTTTTACTGGTTACATTATTATTTATAGCAATTTTTTGCATTTATAGTTCAATTTCTGTTCATGTTGTCTGCCCCTGGAAGTTATGCAAGTTCTCTTTTTTTTTCCTGTAAATAAATTTACTCATGGTAAAAAAACAGGAAAATTGTTTAATTAGAGTAATTTTTCGAATGATGCCGCTTTAATTCTATTTTCTTGAGTCGGTTCACACACATGAGAGGATGTTTGTCATATAAACACAAAAAAACATGGGCACAAAAATATATAGAAGCTCACTAGTTTTTTGAATTTTTGGTCGCTGCTGAACCACCTTCATCAGACAGGAGATTAGACGAATCTGGGTCTGATCATGGGTGGGTCATATATATAGGGGGCTGATGAGGAGGAGAATAGGTAGGGAAATTTCTGGCAGGGATAAGAGATTGGAGGATGAAGAGTGGGGGCGGGAAGATTACAAAGTTGAAAGTGAATATGCCTGGCTAGAGATAAGAAATTAAGATTGACAGAAGGTGGTGATTTAGGAGAATCGGTAAAAAGCAATTCGGACGAGATTAGTGGACAATGTTTATCCCAGGCTGTTGAAATGACTCTGATAAATAAATGCTGTTACAATGGTTTTTAGAGTTATGGGTGTGGCTGAGGGGGTAAGAGAAGAAAGAATGGATACATTGCAAAAATTATCAAAGTTAAGATCAAGATTGGTTCTGTACTATTATGCAGTAATTTCATCCATGACTATATTTTATAATCTACTTGTATTTTATAACTTTATTGAAAATATGACTGAATCATATGTGTATGGTGAATAATTTCATATCAAGAAGACCAAAAGAAACATATTAACATCCATGCTAAGTTATATGTTTATATTACATCGCTTATATTGTTACCTATACGTATATGCATGTTCAAAAAGTCCACAGTTTATTTCTACGACTTGAACAATGCTGTGTGATTGAATTTTTGAAAGCGGAGGCCCCTGTTGTTTGTTGTGTTAAGTTTCAAGCTCCACCCACTGCCTCTTGGCAGTGCAGTAGCGAGTGTTGAAAATATCAGCGGTGCATGCTACAGTAGAATCTCGATTTTACGTATTCCGATTTTACGAAATATTTGATTTTACGCAACTGATGAAGTGGTCCCGATCGTCCCTCTATGTATTCTTATGGAGTTATTATTTGATACTACGTAAATTTGAGATAATGATTTTACGAAGTGCCTTTCTGGTCCCCGGTGGAAGTAGCCTTTCGTTTTTACGAATCAAACTCAAGAACTTAATGACATGACAACAAAATCGGGAATATTCTCGTTGATTTTAATGGCATCATCGATTAAAGTAATTCCAAATACTAATGCACACATCAACAGCAGAAAATTATTGTGTGGATTCTTATTCCATTACCATTTTTCTCTCACATGCCTATTTCATCATGTTGTTTCGTCATGGGTTCCATGTGTCTACTTGCTTGCTACTTCTACTGCATTGCTACTAAATGATACGCTGACTAATCAGAACTCAACATACTGCCTGGATAAAGATATTGACTCTTAGACCCCAACAGTTGTTCCATTTGGGAATATTTTCAGTCGCCTGGAAGCAATCAGTGTCATCACACTGGCGTGCGTTGTTGAATGGGATTTTATACACAGTTTACGTTGGTCAAAAATAAAGGAAATGAAGCGAAGAACCAACTCATTTCAAGGTGATAGAGAATACAATGCAATTACAAATAAATGAGGATTTTTAATAAATTATAATTAAAATAGATGGTATCATGTGCCATTTGCGCATTTTAAAATACGAAATTTTTACCATTTACGAAATCACTTAAATTTTTGCATTAACCCTTCTTGTACAGAAACTTTGTTGTTACAAAAATGAATCTTACTCATCGAAACAGAACTAACAACTTTCATATGGATGCTATTCCACGCTAGAAAGTGTTATGTACAAAGTTACGATATTTCTCTTCATTCGCGTTATATGTACAGATTTCGCCACGATAATTTTAGCAGGCATAAAGAATACTTGGGGGTAGTAGTAGCGAGCTGGACTACAGAGCTGAGGGTTTTAGGTTCGAGTCCTGGTGACGACAATTTCTTCGTCATTCGACAATGTTAATTTCCATAAAGTCAGATCCTACGATACGCAACCACTGGTGAAAGGCATTAGTTTCATAAGAAGGCGCTGTGAAGATGATCGGTCTGACATTAACTGCCACAGCTGTGGATGAGAGTGAAATTCACGGAATCGGCTGTAGCACTGCAAAGGTATCAGGAAACAGCTACATTAATCTCCTTAGAAAACGCGTCCAGTCAACCATTCGTTGGAATAAAATAATGATGACGATGAAAAAAATACTTTTTCAGCAACAGAAACAAGATGATGAGACAAAAAAATGCGACAATGAACTTACGACTAGCCCTGGTAGGGGGGGTTCACCAAATCACTAATAATAATAGAACTAATAATAATTCACCAATTCAGACGGCATTTAGCTGCTGCTGCTTTGGCATTGAAACTGGAGCATTTAAAAGTGTGGACAAATATCACCGATTTTTTTAAGAAAACATAAGTTTTCAAAATGAAGTCTGCAGATGAGTTTTTGTTTTTTTTTATTTGAATCCACTTGTCCAATACATCACTATGTACAGTAGAATGCCGCTATAACGAGAAATGATAAATGATGAAAAATGTCTTGTTATAATACACTCTCATTATAGCCAACGGTCATTTAAATTCACCTCTTTCAGCATTTATAACGGCACCAAAAGTAGTCGAAAATGAGCCATGAAGTGGTTGTATCAATCCATCCGCAAATGCATTGAAAATAGATTGTTTCATTAAAAACATTTTAAATTATAGTGACCGAAAGTCATGCACTCATTACTAATGTACGTCACGCATCAGTATTATCTTTGGCTATGTTTCGTGAACAATCATAGATTAAGTATGGCCTGCGGTTAACAATTACAATTCCATAAATATGAGGAGGGTCGAGAGATTGGCCATCCTAATAAGGTTAACACAGAGAAATGGGCTTTTCCTGTATTGTCGACAAGTCTAGCTCACAGCTCCTTATGTTCTTTTATTCCGATTAGCTATAAGGATGAAATGACAGACTGATGAACCAGGAAATGACAGACTGGCGCACAGATTTCAAGATAAGTTGTTCAATCATTCCCCAGGAAAGTCTGTGGCATCAAACCACAAAGTCTTCTCTCATAAAATCACCACAAAGTCTCTCGTAAAGTCTTCATTACAATGTAGATTCGCGAGGCATGACAATGTAATACGTGTTTGAATCCTGTGATTTGTGCAATCCGAGTGGCAACAACGGAAAAATCTACTCGCTATTGCGATAGTGCAGGTATGACCACTTGTAATAACCAGCAGAATTCCCTATGTTTTAACACGTGGACCTACCAAAGCAAAACAATCACTCGCTATAGCAATACTCTCGTTATAAGCCATACTCGCTATAGCGGACTTCTACTGTAGTTCCAAAACTTTGACTCCTCTACCACATCAACCCTGCTCATGGATCAAAACTTTTATGTAATGGAAGGGATTGCTCATTCCAATGACCTTCTAGCTGTACTGGCCTGAGTGATGATGACTGCTTCTGATAGTGTAACCCTGATAGATCACAGAGTAGAAGGTAGAGTGTAGTATCTGTTCCTCATAGAGTTGACTACGGGAAATAAGCTATATTTTTTCAAAAAGCACTAATACACTTAGGATATTTAAATTCTTTTTATCAGATTTTATACTTATTCTTACTATGAGAAAGGCAATTTTACATTCAACTTTTCTGCAAATGATAGAAAAAGACCTCTTCCATTACAAAGGTTTATCCATTTGATGGAGTCAATACAGTTATATATTACAGAAACTAGCACAATAAACTCTTTGTAATGACAACAACAATTGATTTACAAAAGAAGACAATTCTAAATTGCATCTTCCAAATATTAATTAGTAACCAAAGTAAATATTCAAAATGTCTTGAAATTATATTTTCATATACATTTGTCTCAAAATAATTTTCAGCATTTTTTAATTTTTCATTATCAACTGACAGTTCTTCACTGTTAGCTGCCTATACATCAGAAAAAAATCTTTACATTAACACATTATCAAATACTAAGATCCTTTACTTTTAAGGTTGTTAAACTAGAAAAAAAGTGTAACACAATAATCATAAATACCAGATAATGTTACTATCAAATATTCTTACCAGTAACTAGAACTTTACTAGCTCCCATTGCTTTGGCTGCAATAAGACTGACCAATCCAATAGGGCCTGAACCAGTTATCAGAACAGTTGATCCAAGGGTGACGTTTGCTTTCCTACAGGCATGAACACCTACAGAAAGAGGTTCCAGCATTGCTCCTTCTTCCATAGACAGGTAATCTGGAAGTCTACATTATTAAAATACATATATTATACGATTCAATCAAACCAATAAAGCTGTATGTTATGGCCTAGTTGAAGCAATATATCCAGATAGTAAAGTTGGAGCTTTAATAAAAAAAAAACATTTCATGTTGAAAAAGTTTGAATGCTTCATAAAGACAATATATGCAATAATTTACTATGAAAAAATAAATGAAAACTCAAGAAGAATAATATTTTATCCAGCACATAATGAGACAATGTGAATTTAACATATGATTATTTAATTACTCTAGTTTTTCCAAAACTAGAGTAATTAAAAGAGCCAGAGAATATTGTGCAACTGAAAAACATTTTTAATATATGAATAATTTTACCCAGTAAAAACCTACAAATTTCTTTGATATATCCCAAAGATTCATACATACCAATGTCTTACTTTCCCATACAGAACAACTAGTTGAGAAAGTGTATTTCACGTGTAATAATCATGCATGACAATTGTTTCTAAAAATTAACTAATTACAACATTTACTCTCTTGTTATTTCTTATGATATACTTCCAGTTGTTTTGTGCAGAATCCAATGGTTAGCCATTTTCACAAGCTGGCAGTTGACTATTTCTCCAAGACTCACAGAGTAATTACATATTAGGATGTTTCTATTTGCAGACTTGGGAAGGGTGATTTAAGATACTTTTTTTACCAACACAAGAGTTAAAAGTTAAGTTTATTAAAAATAAACTTGAATTAACTAAAATTTACTCTTTATAATTTACTCTCTCTTAAATAAACTTTATTTACTAAATAAAGTTAAGTTTTAGTTGAATCTGTAAATTACTCATGAAATTTACTTAAGTAAAGTATTGTCATATTTCCTGGCCCATAAGAGACTGATTTCACTGGTTAGCTTTTAGTAAAAATAATGAAATATTATTTTACCAATTTATAGGAATAAAGTGAAATTGTTACATGCCAAAGTTATTAACTGTATTTAAGACTATTAACTATGTAAAACGCAAGATAAAATATAACGGAATTATTTACTTTTGTATAATGAAATTATTTTAATGCATGATAACTCCAGATATTGGAAAAATTAATTATCCTGAACACATAAGATGCAGGCAATTTCAGATCAAAATATCTGATTTAAAAAAGTGTTCCCATGAGGGCTGGGAAATATGGTAAACACAATTACTTTAATGTCACTTAATTAAATTCTATTTTTAAGCACGTAAATTTAAGAACTGATTCCATACCCTATCCCACATTGTCTTAAGTCATTGTATTACTACCTGATATAACAAGCTGAATAATCAAAACCAGATTTTTAATTTAATCAGACAAAGTATGAAAGGGTTTCAGCCGTAACTAGGTGGAATTTTTCCATTGTAAAGGATTAAAAAATCACAACACTGCAATTCCACATAAATAAATAACTTTATTTTCACAATCTAGCCATCTGGAATGCTGGCAAAATTGTTGTTGCAAAAAGCCAAGGAACGTGGTGGAAACCCAATAGCCATGCAGAGCCATCCGAATCCACGGCGTGGAAATCTAAGAACGAACAGTACAGTTTAGGGTTGAACCCAGTCAAAGAAAAATACAACACGAAAAATAATTCCTTCGTAATGCAGTCTCCTTATTTTTGCATCAGACTCTGTACTGGTTGTAGCCATGTGAGCAACTAATCTGGCATTTTCCCATCTAACATCACAAGAGCTCTACAAAAAATAACAGCAATAACGGAAAGATGGTGTTGTGTCCTACGCCGGCTTCATGAGATGTAGTCAAATGAGTTTCCTAATTCCACAGGCAGTAGATAATCAGGGAGACACAACTCCTAACCTTCACTCATTCTCGTCCTAATGGAAGGAAGTAGCACCAGAAGAAGAGGATCATAAAATTCTGAGAATTTTTAGTTGATGCCTAATTTGACTTCCTTAACCAATATAAGCAATAGCCAATTGGAGTAATTGTGATCAGTGCTAATCCTTTTATTCTCTCCATGCATAATCATTTTTCTTTTTTCACAACTCCATACAGCAACATCTCTTGTTCACTGTTTTAATTGCCCAATCTTGATATTTTTCTTTCCAATGCTGTCTTCGGAAGACTTATGTTAGTAGAGTGTTATGACGAGACTGTGGTTATTTTTTAGGCACTCTGATTGCACTACTTTTTGGAGTTTCTATTTTTGTTTCATCACCCACTTTGTGATTTGATATTTATTTACTGTTATTTGATAATAGCACCTCCACAAAGTCCTTAGTAACTTTTTGCAGCCTAAGGTAAAATAATATTTATAGCATTTTAATAAACTGAGGAAATTAAATTTTAACATAATGAGATTATACTGAGATATGGGGACATATTAAAAGTTTATTGTTAAGTTAAAAGTTAAGCCAATATTAAAATTATAACAAACTTTAAAATGTTATAAAGACATTGGCCTGAAGATAAGTTTGATAAATGAAATAAGAGATGACATGGTTGTGAGATTTACATATTTAAGTATACAGCTAGAATTTCTGTTGTAGGGAGCAGTTTTTCACAATTTGTTTGCTATAAAACTACAGACTCTAGCTGGAGGTATTCAGAAGTGTCATTTAGCTGGAAATTCAGGAACAATATTCAGTAGCCAATCTTTATAGTAAAAAAAAAGAATAATTGGTTTAGGTCTACCGGAAAATAAGTGAAATTAGAAAGGAAATTTCTTCCCCATGTCATTTTACTTACAATATTACCAATCACCTTTATTATATTACTGTTAATAAATGAAATGAAATGTGATCAATAAGTGAATTGAGGGATGAACTTCCTCTCCCATTTCACTCTACCCATAATATTAAAAATCACCTTTTATGTTTTACTGTTAATAAATTAATACCCAAGTCTGCTGTTTTTTTCGATTCCACCTTCACATATTTGATTTCCAAAAATCATCACTCAATTACTCCCAGTTGTTATGGTAGATAATATCAAGGGTGCTCATACAGCAGCTGCCAACTTCTGTGATCATTAGAAAAGAGATGACAATATGCAATGAGATATTGGATAGAAAGCACAACCAAACAAAAAAGAGGTAAAATTTATCTAATAGGCATAAATTCACGATTCTGGTTAATACAATACTGTAAACCTCACCTTGATAAACTTTTTAATCAAAATTCTACTTGCGGTTACTGAAAGCCTTAATTCAAGGAAAGGGGGAATTTATGTCAAGCATTTATCTGTCACTGTCAAATACCGTTTAAATATTGTCTTTAGTTTAACATGAATTTGATACTTATCTATAGGTGTTTTTCGTGTTGGTTTGGAAATATTCCCATTTCTTCAATATTCTCATTGATTGTGTTGACTTTCCAGGATAACAGTTTTACTGACATTTAAGTTACTTGACCTGAAGATGCTGACTGGTATATCAGTGCTGCCCAGGAAAGTTGGGAAATCCAATAGTGAGACAAAAAGGGTATTGAGTATGAAGAGTAATAAGGCATGGGGTAGATAATATACCAGCACAATTACTCAGCCTTAGGAAAAGTATGAAGGAAGAACTTTTATGAGTTAATTAGAGGAATTTTTGATGAAAGGATAAGGCCTGAAGATTTTATGAGGTTGATAGTAATTCCAATACCAAAGAAAAAGAAAGCAGCTGAATGTGAAGATTATAGGACAAATAGCTTCATCCCACACAAAGAAAGTAGTTCTAAGAATAAACATTAAAAGACTGGAGAGAAGGGCAGACAAATATCTAGGTAAAGATCAGTAGGATTTTAGAAGAGGCAAAGTGAATTATGATGTGACAGCTGTAATGAGGACATTGATTGAATACATAACAAAATAAGGATTTTTTTTGCCTGATTGGTAGACTTTGAGAAAGCATTCAATAAAGTAGAGTGGCCTAAACTCATGGAACTATTGCAAAATATTGGAAGTGGATTGGAAGAATAGGTCTCTGATTAGAAACCTTATTATGGCTCAGGCCATACAGGCAAGGGTGGCAGACTGGGGTGGTAACTGAGTCTGGATGGACAAGTTAGGCAGGAGAGTAAGATGGGTGCCTGCAGTCACCTATTCTTTTTAACTTGTAATCAGAGGAGTTGGTAAAATAAGTATGGGAAATGGTGGAATCAGGAGTAAAACTGGTGAGGAACTCATTAAATCAGTAAGAATCACTAATGACCAAAGCCTAGTTAGTAATTCAGGCAAAGGACTGCAGACCTTGTTGAGAGCTTTACAGGATCAGTGTAAGAGGTTTGGGATGAAAATTAATATGTAGTAAGAAAGTGAAAGTAATGATAACCTCAAAAAACAGGAATTCTAGGCCAAATATCGCTAGAAGGGAGTAACAGGTAGAAAAGTTTACTTATTTTGGTTGCATCATAGAGGAAAATGAATGTAGTGGCCATGATATTAGATGAAAAATTTTATTAGCAAAAGAAAACATAACTGAAAACCCTCATATGGAGTGTGACATTGTATGGATCCAAAATCTGATCCATGAGGAAGGATGGTGAGTGGGGATTGGAGATTATGAGATGTGGATTTGGTGAATGATGGAGAAGGTGAGGTGGATGGAGAGGAAAATGAAAGATTTTAGAATGGTAGGGTAAGGGAGTTGATTGCTACATGAAATCCGAAGAAGTCAGGAAAAGCAGATGGAAGGGGTACTCAGAGGTGATGGGTTGTTGAAGTTTGTAATGGAGGGGAGAATGTTGGGTAAACAAGGTAGGGGTAAGAAGAGATTAGAGATTTTGGATAGAATGATGGGTGGTATGTGGATTTTAATAGAGGTGCTGCCTATTCTTTTTTGATTCTCTGCCATATGGGCAGAGGGGGTTAGTTGTGTTGTGTACGAAAACCAGGTTGGCGGTGCGCTCGAGGCAGTCGACGAATATACGCGAACGAATACTCATTGCCGGAGGAGAAGGGACTGCCTCCTTAACATGTAACAAAGGAAAGCATTTCTATCATCCCCAAGTACCTTTCCCTGA